>CAUYRH010102881.1:0-99761 GCA_963574655.1 Perodicticus potto | reverse complement strand
TCATATGTTTATTGGCCATTAGTCTATCTTCTTTCAAAAAGCTTCTGTTCATGTTAATCAGCTTGATGAAAATAGTTCAGATTGTATATGAAACCAGCACATTGTACCCCTTGATTGCACTATTGTACACAGCTATGATTTAATAATAAAGACATTAAAAAAAAAAAAGCTTCCGTTCATGTCTTTTGCCCACTTTTTAATGGGGTTGTTTGATGTCATCTTGCTTGTTCTCATGAGTTCTTTGTAGATTCTGGTTATTAGCCCTTTGTCGGATATATAACATGCAAATATTTTCTCCCATTCTTTAGGTTGTCTGTTCATTCGATTGATTGTTTTCCTGGCTGTGTAGAAGCTTTTTAATTTAATCAGGTCTCATTTGTTTATTTTTATTGTTGCTGTGATTGCCTTTGGTATCTTCTTTATAAATTCTTTGCCTACACCAGTATCTAGGAGAGTTTTTCCCACCTCTTCTTCTAGAATTCTTATAGTTTCATTCCTTAGGCTTAAATTTGCCGTCCATCGTGAATTAATTTTTGTGAATGGAGATAGGTGTGGGTCCTGTTTGAATCCTCTACATGTGGCTATCCAATTTTCCCAACACTATTTATGGAACAGGAATTCTTTTCTCCATTGTGTATTTTTGTCTACTTTGTCAAAGATCAGAAGACTATGTGTGGATGGTTTTATGTCTGGGTTCTCTGTTCTGATCCATTGGTCTGTGCCTCTGTTTTTTTGCCAGTACTATGCTGTTTTGGTTACTATAGCCTTGTAGTAAAACTGGAAGTTTGGTAAAGTGATGCCTCCTGATTTGTTCTTTGCTTAAGGTTGCTTTAGCTATTAAGGGAGTCTTTTCTAGTTTCATAGAAAATACAAAATTATTTTTTCTAGATATGCAAAATGTGACATTCGTATTTTAATATATTGACCCTGTAAATCACTTTGGGTAGTACAGAGATTTTAACAATGTTGATTCTGTCAATCTGTGAGCATGGTTTGTTTTTCTATTTCTTTACATTCTCTGTGAATTGTAGTTCTCCTTGTAGAGGTACATTTGTGCACATTGGTTTTATGATCTCAGACTTTGCTGAATTTATTAATTCTAGAAGTTCCTTGGTAGAATCTTTGGAGTTCCCTAGATATAATATCATATCACCAGCAGAAAGCATTAGTTTGATCTCTCCTCTCCCTATATGGATACCCTTGATTTCCTTCTCTTGCCTGACTGCTCTGTCTTGGACAGAAGTGATGACAGTGGGCAACTTGTCAGTTTCTAGTTCTAAGCAGGAATGCTTATTGTAAATTGTCATATGATCTTTATAGGATAATTAGTTCATAAACTATTATCTAATCTTTCAGTAAATCTTAACCCTCATATCCTGAGTGCTTAAAAAGCAATAAACATAACTCAAAAAAATGGTTTCCCTAGAAATATTAAGGTATTTGATAGTCAAGTTGAAATAATTCGCCTACTAATTTTTCAGTTTCCTTTTCTTTCTGTGTTGACACCAGTTGTCTATTTAAGTATGTGTGGTCATCTTGTTTAGAACAAAGTCTTGGAAGTATTGACCATTACCTGTGGGTTATGGAGTAGTAAAGGCCATTTTAGACACTTCTGACTTTATATTTCACTCTAGAAAACTTCTACACCATGCCAATAGCAAAATCAATGCCTCAACATAAAATCATCAGTGTTGGGCCTCAATGGTTGACTCCATCTTTGGAAAACAAAGATGTGGGTGCGCGCGCAAACACACAGAGTCATAATCTGGGTTAGCACATTATGACCTGGATTTTAACACAGTGCTATAAAACATCACTTCTATGTTTCTGTGGTTCTTCCTTCAGAGATGGTGATGTGAGAATATTGATTCCAGTTTAATAAGATTTAATCCAAAGTCTCACTCTTCCAGAATTTAATCTTAAAAAAAACTTCATTTTTCAACTCTTTAGCATTCTCCTTCTGTGCACACACATACGTCTAAACGTAGAATTTAACAAATTTTTTAAAGCCAAAGTTCTGGCTTCAAACTCTTATTCAAGTGTAACATTTTCCTGGTTGCACAATTGAAAATATGCGTTGTTGTTGGAAGTTAAAGAGAAAAGGTCATGAAACGACTTAGCTAGTCACCCAAGGACGTCGTCCCTTTCTGCCCGCCTCCTCCCAGCTGCTTTCTACGCACTAACTTTTCTTCCTCCCAAATGCGTGTGTTCTCCGGGCAGATCCATCCTTCTTCTTCAGGGTTACCCTTCCTTGCAGCTGAGTGGGTCAAAAGGTCCAAATCAGTCAGAGAGAGACTTAATAATGAATTCATCTAATTTAACATGAATGATTTGATTTTAGGTCTGGCACATCAGTTGTATTTGGGGCAGTGTCGCTCCACGTCATCTTAGAGGCATGTCTGCTGAAAGAGACCCTCTCTAGGGAGCTGCATGAAACCTTGGCAAGTGCTTTTCCACGATTGTGAGAGAGCTTTGGTCCTATTTTAAACTCTTCACTAAAAAGTCGTGTGTGTGTGTGTGTGTGTGTGTGTGTGTAAAACAGTTTTTAAAAAACTGTGTACTAGGCTTGTAAACACCACTTCTCCCCACTCCCCACCCCCACATCTTCCTAAGTTTATGTCCAAATATTTTATATTACCCAGGCATTTAAACAAGATTACAGACATTTCCATCTAAGCTAGTAGCAGCTAATTACTTACCTTTGTCTGAGTTTCAGCACTTAATACTATTTTGACAGAGGTTGCATACTCTCTGTCTTTCTGGAATTTTTTAAGTGCTCTTATGAGTAATTTGAGAAATTCCAAGTACAGATTAGATGAGCTGTTCTTTCCCTTATTGCTTTTTTCTTTTTTACACATTTGAAGAGGACCCACTGTGTGTCAAGCAGTATGCGCTTGTCTCTCCCACATAGAATGTCTGATTTAGTTTACTTCTTACCCTGAATTTGTACCTTGAATCACCACCAGCATCTCAGCATATGTATAGTTTGTTAGGCAGGATGATAAGGAGGGCTGGGGGGGCACACAAGGGTCATTAGAGAGTGCATAACAGTGTCGTGATCTCTGGGTAGTTATGTCCATTTTTTTAATATATCCGTTTTTACCAGTGTTCCGTGTACAAGGCATTGCTGCTCCCATCTTTATTTGTCTGATTGGTAAAATCCTGGTTGGTTATTGGAAGAAATGCTTTGTAATCAAGGCAGATAGCTCTCTGAGACATTTCAGCATGAGTTTGTTTCTGTTTCTTTGAACAGCCTGTTTGCTCACCTGCATTGTAGATGAATAGAAGGCTCCACTCGCCAAATGGAGTGTGTCGGGAAGGATTACCGATTTATTTATGCTTGCTTCCAGAGTATTTGTAAGAAACTCTTCAGTTGGCCCTGCTCAACCAGTCAGCATTTAAATATCTCGGGACTGTCATTCTGAAACAGTGGTGTTGCTGAAGGTGCTTTCCCCGACCTGAGCAGTGAAACCTGCCCCCCACCCCCTGCAGGCCCAGCCAGGATCCCCGTCTCCCAGCCAGTCCCCGCTCTCCCTGTGGGGCCGGACCTGCATCTCTGAGCAGCCCTTCCAGTGCCTTGCGGGCCTCATGGCTCGTGGGCCTTCCCTCCGCCCCCCTTCTCGTTCTTTCAGTAGTTATTGAGCACCCGTTGAATACCCAGCACAGTATAAAGTCCTAGAAATCCAGAGCAAAATAAATAAGACTTTTCTTTGTATTATATACAGTTAACAGATACAGTTTTTCCAGAAGGCAAGCCATAGGTGCAATTTTTTAAGTAAAGAAAAAAAATCATGTCCATTATTTTATACAGGAGTTATAGGTGAGTATTTTCTGGCATGAATATTTCTCACCATTTATCCAGACAGTGGTAAGTGCTGAGTGTGCCGAGCTCTGAGCCACACCCTAGAAGCATAAGGAGAGGTGAGATGGGGCCCCTTTCTCCCAAGATTCACCTTCTCCCAGGAGAAAGGGTTCTCTAAAAAGCACAGTAATGCCGGGATAGACCTGCAGGGATGTGGAGGGTCCATGATCGTGAGTGCTGAGCAGGGTGGGTCAGAGGCTTTATTCACTGCTGTATTCAAATTGCCTGAGACCTTGCGTTCCACATAGGTGGCTCTTAATAGGTATTTGTCAACCCACCAATGGGTCAACTCTCGGTCAGGACTGTTCGAAGAGGTGACATTTCAGCCGTTTCATAAATGATGAGGAGACCATTCCCTATGAGGGACGCACTGGAGAGGCGATTCCAGGAAGATTGACTGGGCCCAGACTAGGGAAGGTTTGAAGGCTTCTTCTTCCTGCTGCTTAGCAGAGCGGGAGAGGCGTGGCCATGCCCTGAGCAGATCTGGGCCTTAGAAGGGGGTCTGGCTCCTGTGTAGGAAGTTCTCCCAAATAAGGAGAACTGGAGAAGGGAGACCTGGGGAGAGTTGAGGAGGCGCTAATCGCAGCAGTGGTGACTGGAGACATGGAGAGGAGAGAAGCTGAGAGAGGCAAGACTAGGGGGAACTGTAGGCGTACTCCATGTCAGAGGGCCAAGGATGGCTGCGTGTTTGAAGGACTCACATCCTCCCATCTTATTTTTTTTTATTTTTTATTTATTTTTTATTTTTTATTTTTATTATTTTTTTTTATTCAGTCACAGCTGCGTACATTAGTGCGGTCAAGGGGTACAATGTGCTGGTTTCATATACAATCTGAAATGTTTTCATCAAACTGTTTAACATAGCCTTCATGGCATTTTCTTTTTTTTTTTTTTTTTTTTTTAAGTGGTAGGACAGAATTTATTTACAAAAAAGAGTGCAGAAAACACTAAAGCTCCTGGTAGAGAGAGAGAACTCAAGTGGGGAGAGAAAAGCTCTTTCCGTTTCTCTCCCGGTCTTTCCCCATCTCCCCCTTTAGGCTTTTAGTCTCGGGGTATATATAGGTGTACGGGTTCCTTGGCCAGGACATCCTCCCATCTTACTAGCTGTACAAATGTCAGCCTAGTGCAGGAGTTTCTGCATCCATTAAAAGTCAGAGCTACAGTTGAATTTCCATATAGGATTGGTGTAGGAATTGAGATAATGGTGATTAAGCACAGGCATGGCCTCTGGCATGCAAAAACAATCAGCATTTATTGAATGCATAGTATGACCAAATGCTTTATATGTATTTTACTTACTGAGGCCTCATGATAATGTCATGAGATTGAAACTGTTATCTGCCTTATTCCACAAATGAGGAAACTGAGGCACAGAGAGGGTAAGTAACTTGCCTGACAGCACAGTTGATAACTGGGCAGAGGTGAATTTGAACCAGACAGGCAAGCTCCAGAGACTGACTGCATTCTGCACTACAGGGTCACTGTCTCCAGATGTTAGCAGTTATTGTGTCTGTTTTTCTTCCTTCATTGTACCTTCTCAGCTTTATTCCTCAGCTGTCTGGCTGCCAGGCCTCTGTGAGGAGTAGGAGGGCAGGAGTGCAGAGCTGGCCTTTCTGAACAGGTCTTTGCATGAATTGACCTGTCCCTGTCCCTGTTTCATTTCCTCAAACCCAATCCAGTTGTTGTAGGGGATCTGATGAATAAATCTAGTGAATGGAGGGGGAGATTGGAAGTACAGGAGTTAGTCCCTAAGAACACAGCTACATTTTAACTAACTTGTAACTAGCTGTCACCCAGAAGAATGACAAATATCAGGCTAGTGGGGAATTTTTTTTTTTTTTTTTTTAGGTAGAATAACTTAAATATACCTGATGGCTAACTTGGCCTGTCTTACTCACACCCCTCTAGTATTATTTATATAATGTCTCCTCCTTAGTTCTTTTTTATTCTTAATACTCTTTTCCGGCTGGGCGCGGTAGTTAGCTCACACTAAGATTGTTAGCTCAGTCTAAGATTGTAGAGTGCTACAATGCTAGCACTCTGGGACACCAAGGCAGGTAGACCGCCTGAGCTCAGGAGTTTGCTACCAGCCTGATCAAGAGCAAGACCCCCATCTCTAAAAACACTGAGCATTGTGGTGGCACCGATAGTCCCAGCTACTAAGGAGGCTGAGGCATGAGGATCCCATGAGCCCAACTGTGAGTTATGACACCACAGCACTGTACCCAGGGTCGCAAAGTGAGGCTCTATCTAAAATAGAAAACAACAAAAGATATGTATATACACATTATTTTCCTAGTTATCACAGTCAGTCTTCTTCACATTGAAACTTTGGAAGATAAAAAGAAGCAGACAGAAGAAAATTTAAATCTCTTATAATGAACTCCCTACCTAGTAGTAACCACTGTAGATTTTATTGAGATTTTCTTTCTAATCTTTTTTTCTTTGTATATACATAAAAATATATATGTATTATACATATAAGACAAGAAGAGGGTTTTGTTTGGCCAAATATCATCCTTCATAAAAACCTTAAAATCAAGTCTCTCAGACTGTGGGCACTCTCTCTATAAATAGTTTTAAACAACAAAGTACTATTTAGGCAAATACTGAAATCCATACCTAAATCACCTCAGTCTGTGTGAGTTTTAGGTTCTTATAAAGGTCACTTGTGAGAATTACTGTAAAAGTAGCTATTGAAATTTAACAGAAATGTTGCCCTTATCCCTGCGACCCCACAAGATGGCTTGGTTGCCATCACAAGCAAGTCTTTAAAAGGAGCACTTTTAACAGCAGTACAGTGAGTGATTAAATAGTGGAGTTCACACACAACTTAAGTGATGACATCAGCCCTCTCAGTATGATGCAAATGGATATTTCTCACTCAGGATCGAATTTCCAGTGACAGCATCAAAAAGGTTCTCTCTCAGACAGTGAGAGGTGTTAAATGACTTAAAAGGGACTCTGACAATGATGGAGACCTTGAAGATGAATGTGAAACATTCTAATAAATACTTTTCATAAAATATGATTCCAAAAATATTTACAAAGCAGCCCATTATATAAAACACAATATGAACGTTGTATACATAGCTAATGAATTAGATACCGTAAGAAGAGAATTATTTCATCACATTCCTAAGAGTTTGTAAACTCAAGTTTGTGTTTTTTGTTGTATTTGTTTTGTTTGTTTATTTAGTATTCTCACTGGGAAAACAGAAGATCTTTTGTTGAGATTGCCTTGTAGTCAGGTATATATGGCAATATACATTCATTGGTTTAAGAAAAACAGGAGCACCCAGCACGTTTTATTTTGTGATCTCCTCTGTATATGTTATAAAATTATGGCTGCTTTCCATGGCTTCAGTTTCTCACCCGTGTCACTTGCCGTGGCTGCGTTAGAATGGCTAGACCAGCCTTTAATTTAACCAGTCTTCTTTTGTTAGATATTGAAGGTTGCTTTTTGTTTTCTGTTTATTTATTATTTTCAGGAAACCATGGTGAATATCCACATAAATAAACCTGTAAGTATATCCACGACTACTGTTTTTTAAGTTAAATTTCTAGAAATAGAATTGCTGAACCAGATCTTGCAGAATCTTAAGGTATTTAATGTAAATTGGCAGGTCTCACCAGCGAGGAATACTCTCATTGTATCTTAGGGAATTGTTCAATTATTGTCCCCTTGTGACAGTGTCTTAATTAATTCTGAATAACTCTTTAGCACATGCACTTTGTGGCCATCCAGCATGTTTGTTTTATCTCCCTCATCCCTCACACCTCATGCCGCTGAATCAGTATTAAATACAAGTTAGAGAACTGTGTGTCTAGTTCATTGTCCAAACCTATTGACTGAAAATGTTTGCTGCCACTGCACTCAGTGAAGGTGTTTCTGCAGCACATGTGATGTATTACCTTCCTCCTATGAGTGACGTGAAATTGTTAGAAAATGCCCCTGAGTCTTATGAGGTAGAGAATCCATGAGTTTTATTAAATCTAATGCAATGCCGTTATGGTAGTTTACTATAATAGTATTCTTTTTCTTTTTATTTGTTGCATATGTTCCTAATCTTCATATTATATAGCCTTAGAAAATAAGGAAGCTTGCAAAGCCTTCCTTGTGGGAGAGGCTGCTCGTTTGCCTTCTTCTCTTTGTGCACCAAAGGGCGTATTTCCCAGCCTCCCTGGCCAGGAGCTAAATTGTGACCAATGAGATACAAGGAGACGTGTCAGAGGGGACTTCTAGAAAGTTTTGAAAGAGATAGGCTGCACCTTCTTCACCCTTTCCTCCATCTTGTTCCTTGGAGCCTGAGAGTGATGGCTGGAGCAGCAGCACCATCTGGGACGTGGAGGAAGAGGATGCCTGCCGGGACTGGGGGGGAACTGGAAGGACCTTAGCACTGAGGAATCAGAGCCTCTGTGCCGTCCTGGACTGCTCGCCCCAACTCCTTTCACATGAGGAAAATAAACTGCTATGTTCTTTAAGCTACTATTAGCTGGAGTCTGGCTTAATCCTGTCTGAAACAATGATCTTATCGGTTTTTACAGCCTTTTATCTTCCTGTTCTGTCTCCTACCTTCATTTTCTTTCTTTAGTCTCATTAGCTAAGAGGGATTTCTTAGTAGAGTCAGAGGGCCCCCGCCCGTGGCCGAAGTACAGCTGGCAGTGTTCAGACGGAAGGTGAGGACGTCACCGGGACCCTGTTACACACTCAGGTTTCCCATGTTTGTTCACAAACACTGTTAGAGGACGGTTGGTCCCCTACCCTCCTCCCCAGGAAACAAGGGAGGGAGATTGTGGAAAGAGCTACCAAGTGAACTCTGCCCTCACAGGCGGTGACCTCCCTCCCGGAGGCAGCAACTTGTCTGTAACTGAGTCTCAGGGAATCTGTCACCGCGTGTGAACAAGCAGAAGGCCGAAGGTCTCTGCCTTTACCCACACTTTTCTTACTAAAGAAAGTTGTGATCCTTTGTTGGGTTTGGTGCCTAGCTCTTTCACCGAACAGCTTGGGACACACAGCTTTTTACATGGACCGTTAACCATTATAAAACTTACTCATGAGAAACATGACAAAGAATAACTCCAAGAGGACATAGACAAAGAAGAAAGGGTAGAGGAGGGAGGGAAGACCAGAAAATTCCACATTTCAGCCACGGGCACACAGATTCACTGTAAACAGACTTTTTTAAAAAGTCGGGTGACATATTGATAAAAACCCTCACTGCATCTTTTTCAGTGAAGTTACCTTGAGAGCAGTAAGGAAGTTGAGTGGACACATCCTGTTCATTCACCTGTTATGCTGTGTGTAGGGAAGATGCGAAGGCAAAAAGAGCATTCCTCCAAAACATTCTCCCGTTCAGCCGTCCAGGTGTGTCCTGCTCAAGGTCCATGGGGTTCTTTTTACTAACCACGTGCACACGCATGAGTTAGCGCAGACGTCGAGGGGGCTCAGGGTGTTGTGTCTACGCAGCCCCAGCCAGTGCTTCTCCTCCCCAACTGAGCCGTTGGGGGTCATCACTGAGTGGTAAGAAGGTAATGGAGCTGCAGGGTGGGCCTGGAAGAGGCCTCCTCAGTTTAATGGCTTCTAGCCCCTTGGAAGAATGCAGTCATGGATTTCATGAATTCACTTCCATAGTTCATGCTGTCTCCAAGCTTTGGTGGTGCTTTTCCAATGGCATTTTAAGGGGAAGACTTAAGTGGATCCTTTTTTTATGCATTATTCTATTTGTACTTTCCGGATGACTCTCAAAACCTCATTCATGCCCGTGTTTCTCCCGTTTGTCTTTGTGATTAAATCTAGAATGAACCTTTAGTTATGAGAAAGTATCCCCTGGACTTTAGTACATGTACAGTAGAACCTCCATGGTTGACCACCTCCCTACGTGGACCACCTCCTTCAGTTGACCTCATTTTCCTAGACCGGACATGTATCCCATGTATGTATCAGGATAGCAGGCCTCACTTAGCGGCTGACCACCTCTATATACTGAACAGTTAGTCACAGTAAACGGGTGGTCAACTTACAGAGGTCATACTGTGTGTGTATACATATACAAAAGTATGTGTAAGGGTGTGTAATAGGAGTAGAGAAGTCATAATATCATAGAGTACCAGGGCTGGGAGAATCCGAGGAGCCATCACCACTTCTTAACAATGTACAGTTGCCAGCTTTGGGCCTCGAGAGTAAAGTCGTCTGCTCTGGTCACACAGAGCAGATCTAGGCCTAGATCCATTCACCTCTAGCTGCCCGCACTGCCTGGCTCTGCAGGACAGCAGCAAAGCTGATTAGCAGTCTGGGCATCCAGGCCTTCCTGGTTTGGAATTGTCAGGAATAAATCATCCTGATTGGGAAGAGTGCCAGAGAATTATAGAATCCCACAGGCTTCTCAGAGATAATTCCCTTTAAACTGTTCTTAGTCAAAGCCCCATAAAAATGTCCAACAAATCATAGAAAAATGAGCTCATGGAGTTGTTTAACCACTAACTTAAAGTAAGAATCTGTTTGTCCAAAGGTAGACCTATATAGAAGATATTTTCAAAAGTGTAGCGAGTAGTAAAAATTAGGGGAAGCAAGTGACCAGAACCTGGTTTGGTTCCCATTGTTTTTCTGGGAAGGAACAGAGAAATTGGTTAGATCCAGTTCTCCTTGTCCCACCCTAATTTTCAATGTTCTCAGAATTTGTTTCGTTTGAAGTTCAAACTAATAGATTTATGGCCTTTTTTAAACAGTTGAAAAGCATCACATTTCACTCAAAAATACATGCTCTTTCTCACTCTAACAGAAACATCTGGAAATTCTACTTGAGTATTTGTGAAGAGCTGGTCTGCCCCTCAGACAGCATGTAGTCCAGAGAGGTGTGCTCTCATGCAATTCCCTCCACTTGCCTTGCAGAGGAAGAATTCTTGAGTAAAATGTCAGTGTGAGTATTCCTTAGGTGACACTGTCTTCTGTGTAAAGATGACAGATGCAGACAGGACAGGCCTGTCCCTCTTTCTATGGGTACGCTGTTCTCTCCCTGGTGTCATTCAAGTTGGCGTTTTGTGTGTGTGTGTGTGTGTGTGTGTGTGTGCAGAGTGAAGGGCCACAGGATGACCTGGGTGGCAGGTCACTGCCCCATTTTCAGAATGGGTCCTGTGATGCTTCCAAGCTCCTTTTTAAAATGGGAATCTGGTCTAGGTCTTTGCATATCTATCAGCTCACACACATATGACCAAGTCTCTCTCACACTCTTTTCCGTGTATCCTGTTTATGGATGCATGGTGGCTCATGCCTGTAAACTCAGCACTGTAGGAGGCAGAAGCAGGCGGATTGCTTGAGCTCAGGAGTTTGAGACCAGCCTGAGCAAGAGCAAGACCCCATCTCTACTAAAAATAGAAAAACCGAGGCAAGAGGATGGCTTGAGCCCAAGAACTTGAGTTTACTGTGAGCTATAATGCCGCGACACTCTAGTCAGGGCACCCAAGTGAGACTCTGTCTCAAAAAAAAAAAAAAAATGAGGGGCGGCGCCTGTGGCTCCAAGGAGTAGGGTGCTGACCCCATATACCAGAGGTTGTGGGTTCAAACCTAGCTCCGGCCAAACAAAAAAATGAGAATTGCTATTCCATTTTGCACACGGGGCACTTAGGGCTGGGACACACTGAGTGACTTGTCATAGGAGCCACAGCTGCTGCTGCAGTTTGTCAGGACTTGAAACCAGGTTTCTCTTGTTCCAAGGCTGGGCTCTTTCTGCATTATCACAGTCACATGACAGTTGTTTACTTTAACAGTCCTATTTATCTATAGAACTGGCCTTGGAAGTTTATAAAAAGAGAGAAAAAGGAATGTTGGTATCTCTAAAAGCAAAGGAACACAGCCTTGGCAATGAGCAACAGTGAGAAGGGGTGCAGAGTTGCAGCCCAGAGTGGGACTGTGGGACTGATCCCAGGCAGGAGCACCTAGTGGATGGGGGACTCCTGCAGAAGGGCAGCTGGCCTTGGGGAAATTCAAGAAGCACAGGCCAAGCCATGAGACAGAAAGAAGAGAAGGGGCAGACCCGTGGAAAGCAGGAAGAAGCCACAATGAAAAGTAGGGGTGATATGCTGGTGGTTGCAAAGACCAGAAGCAGCAGGGGAGGTGGCCAGACCTGGCTGGTAGCAGAGAGGGAAGGAGCTGGGACCAGGGCTCGTGCATTGTCAGCAGCCCACCAGCTGTGAGACCCGAGTCAGCACATGCTGTGTGCCCAGTGAATGGCTGAGGAATGAGTGGGAAGAGGGCTCGTGTGGAGAGCGCACAGAGCTCCTGTTTAATCTTGACCGTGCTGTTTTGTGCTCCTTAAAGGTGGTCTCTCCAGAGTTCTGATCAACATCAAACATGCAGTAAAACTTGGGAAAGTGTGTCCTGTAGGGAAAGGATAGAGGGGCAGGTATTGGTGCTAAGGAGGGGACAGAGCCTCACTGTGTTTATGAAGAAGGAGGCTGAGGTAACGTTGGCTGTGTCGGGAGAGAAGAGAAGGATAGCAATAGAAGAGAAAATGTTTGTAGGATGGGAACACTGCTTTGAAGAAGGAAAACAAGGCTGCCTTGGTTTCATTCTCTATTCACTTATAGAAAGATAGCCATAGCGTGCTGCTGGAGAGGGGCACTGTTGTGAGGGCACCCCTCCTTTGTGGGAGGAGAGAAATGATTCAGAAGTAAGAGTGCTGTTGAAAATTGTTCTCGGAGTACACACGCCAGGGCCACTGCTAAGGCTGCGATCTAGTCACCCCAACTTCATGCCTTGTGCTCTGTGACTGTGCATGTACCTCGTAATCCAAGTCCCAGGGACACAGAGTCAGGCCCTGCTCACACAGTTGGACGGGAGACAATGCCCCAGGCCTTTCAGACCCTCTTCCTCAAAGACTGCCTTCCTGGACCAAAGCAAATGCCAGCTCTTTGCACAAGGCTTCAACTCAACCAGAATATACAATTCTCAGTTTAGACATTAACCCCAACACATCCACCAAATTCCCCCTTCCCTTTACTCAAAAATACCAGGCCCCATAATGACCTTACTCTGGAGGCCACCATCATGAGATGGATACACTCAGATTGCTCCCCGTGCACAATTAGTATCATCCCTGTGAAAATCCACCTCTGGTCCCTGAGCACCTGACCGGTACGCCCTGTGATCCCAGCTCCACCAGCTATTCCAGGTCATTCTTGCCTCACTGAACCCCATTGAACAGCGGGAAGGACTCTGCCCATCCATCTTTTTGTAAAAATGTCCTCGTCTGTCTTATGTCTAGGCCACTGATGTCCCTCATTACAAACTTTGTGTGCTGTTACAAAAATACTGCTAAGTTAAAACTGATTTAAAAGTGAGGGCATGTGTTTAAAGTGTTTGGAGGGAAATGTATTTCTATAAAGGGATTATTTTCTTTCCTCTTCTCTCTCCTTCCTGTACTGAATTATATCTCAAACCCGAGTGTGAGATCATAGATTTAACATAGGTAAGGGTGTCTAGCAGTACTGCAGATTTCTGCCAACAGATGTACTAGTTCTGGGGTCTCTTCTAGGCTGAGGGGCCGGTTGCATCTTGGCTGAGCTTACTCTTGCATTGCATTAGGTTTCCTTCCTGATTTCTCCCCAGGACATAGATAAAAACGAAGTCCTTATTTTAGGCAGTTGCTACAAGGGTTGTGGAGGAGAAGGACAAAGGATGGGATGGGCAAAGATGATACAAAATGTATAAAACAGTCTTCTGGGAGCCGTGGTAACCTAGTCAAAAAGACAAGAAATTATGTGATTTGCATCTGAATATGTGTCAAAGCAATAAATGCCATGACAGGGGTCACAAAGGGAGACTTGATTTATCACCAAGCAAGTGGCCCAGGTCAGGGCTGCACCTTCTCATGAAATGGCCAGAGCTGTCCCCCTGGAGGAAATGTGGCTCCATGGGGCCTTGGAGGGTAGCCAGGAAGAAGGGAGCATTTCAGGTAGAAATAAGTGGTAAGAAAAGGGGGCAGAAGGGAAGTGCAGAGCTGAAGAAGACATTCATGCCAGGCGGAAATGGAAAATGACATTGGAAAGTCAAGCTGGGACCAGCCTACTGAGGGCTGTGAATACAAACTGAGTTGGGAGTTGCCCTTTATAAGCCCAGGAGAGTCTGGGCTTGATGATGGAGTCCTGACAGATTGGTGGGAGTAGATACCAGAGTCCACGACCAGTTAGAAGGTTCATGTAATGATGTAGCTGTGGACAGGGTGGGGGAGGAGCCCACACAAAAGTGGCGATTGTGGGAGGGAAGAAATGGAGGTGGACTTTGGGCACACACCACAGGAGCAGTCAGCAGGACTCGAATGAAAACTGAGCGTGAATTGCAGTGGGGTCAGGACCACAGAGGAAACCTGAAACAGAAATGCAAGAAGACCCTGGGGCTGGCTCCAAGTCTGGGTGCTAGAAGAAGGGTCGGTGGGTGTAGGAAGGTGAGAGGGTGGCTGCCGCACAGCACAGCCCAGGCTGTTCTCATGCTCGGTGTATTACCGGATTTGATAAAAAGCCATTTAGGGCTGTGACCAGCTCTGTTGCATCCTGAAAGGGTAATACTCTGCCTTAGGAGAAATAGTAAGAAGAAACCTATGTACCACTGTCCCACCCACTGCTTGCGAGTGGCTGTCACAGCCACATGGCACAGCAGTATCACCACTAGGTTTTACCTAGTTTGGGTAAAGTATCTAGGATTTAGCTAACTTCCTCTCATCTTCTGCCACACCACTGCATCCCAGTCTTACTGTCCCCAATCTACATTAGCAGGTGTTTTCATTTACTCTTTATCAGGCAGCAGTGTCCTCGGCATGAAACGAGCCTGGCTGTGGCTATGTCCATCACCAGCAAAGGTAACAGCCCTCAGGACCTCCCGGCATGAATGTGTAACAGTAAGGAGGAGGAGTCTCTAAAGTCTGCTTCCATTTAATTTGGGAAAGCAACCACTTTCCTTGGCTGGCGCAGCGGTAATGGGCTTAATTTTTTAGTTGCGAGGAAAAGCTGCTTGCTCAGCTTGGCACCCTCTTTGCTGTGGCAGCCGGCCCGCTGACCTCATCATTTGGGTTCTCAGTTCGTATAGTGGAAACAACACCGCAAAAGTGAAACGCTGTATGTTCCACAGAGACATGCGCCAGAGGATTGCTTGTTTACAGTGATGTAATGATTTAAACTACATTTTAGCCCTCCCCCAACTGGCCACAAACGTGGTGTTTGAAGACTGAGCTCATGTGTGGAACAGGACAGAGAGCCACAGTAATGAGCGGTTAGGTTAATGACCACAGTCTGTCCTCTGCTCCTCTGCTCACAAGGATCTGCCGGGACTCAGGCCATTTGAAGTGGGAAGTTTGGTAGCATGATGAGAACCCCTGGTTCCCAGCAGGTTGGTGTCTTTGAACTGCATTGGGAGAAGCTACTGCATTTTGGAATTGTTACAAAATGAGGAGTCGACTGCACAAAGGTGACCCCTTCCTTTGATGCCAGGCATCGGTGTAATCACCATCAGGGGGATGGTGCCTTGTGCTCTGCCTCAGCAGCTGACGCCGAGATCCCAGGGCAGGCCGTGAGTGTGCGTTCATTAGAGGTTAACACTTGTCATCCACACAATACAGAATTCATCTCCTTGTGTTGATTTTTAGGGTCAAACTTCAGTGTTGCTAGTAAATGCCACCAATAACCTGCTCCTCCCTATTCCCCAGCACACAGCCCGAGTGCCACTGGCCAACTATCAGCACAGCCAGATGGGACTCGTGTGAAGGGCAGGCTTCTGCTCTTGGGAGTGCCTGTCCCCTTCAAAGACCATATTGACACAAACGACATCCAACAGCTTTTCCTTCCAAAACCATTTCACATGCATGTTACCTGAGTCCTCACAAACATCTCTGTGAGCCAGGTGGTACCAGGGTAATTTCATAGGTGTGAAAACTGAAGATAGAAGATAAACCTCAGGTCAGGAAGCAAAGCCCCCGCAGGGCCGAGGTCTTAATCAGCCTTAATGCACGCTCTTTGTAACACCACCACGGTCGTGGGAGACGGCCTTCTGCGTCGGCGGTGTGCCCCTCTCATCCTCCTGCTGCTGCACGAGGCAGGTCAGGGGCACTGGCCAGTGCCAGCTTCTCACAGCAGGTGGTCTGTGTTGGGATAAGACTACAGATGGTGAGGAGGCCACTGGCCCCACACTCAGTTGCCTTTAACTCCAGTTCTGCCTTTGTGTCAGCTGTTCCCTCACCGCCGTAAGCGCTCACAGTCAGGGCGGTCTGAGCACTAGGAGGGATGTGCAGCACACCTGGGAAAGCAGGAGGCACAGTACACACCCCTACACCCCCGCCCCCCCGCCCCCGACACCCTGGCCCCGGCAGCCCTAGGGCTGCCTTATGTGTGGCTTTCCAGACCAGGTTAACTCCTTTGCTGGCCATAGGTTAACATCTGGAGACTGGGTGTGGGGCTATACAGGAAAAGCAAACTTCCTCTATTTTATTACCTGGGTTTTTTATTTGTTTTGTTCTGTTTTATTTGAGATAGAGTCTGACTATGTTTTCCAGGCTATAGTGCCGTGGCGGCCCATCTCATAGTAACCTCAAACTCCTCGGTTCAAGCAATCCTCCTTCTTCAGCCTCCCAAGTAGCTGAGACAATAGATACCCACCACCACCACCACACCCAGCTAGCTTTTCTATTTTATTTTTTTCACAGAGATGGGGTCTCATTCTTGCAAACTCATGAGCTCAGTGAGCTCCCAGCTCCGCCTCTCTGTGTGCTAGCGTTACAGGCATGAGCCACCCACTGTTTTGAATTTGAAGGACGTCTTAGGACTTCTCACTGCATCTCATCACACTGGCGGGAATCCCACCCACTGAAGGTGTGGCTAGGAAATTCCCAGAGCCCTGTGAGTATGAGGACCTCAAGTTGCCAGTCCTTTGTGGTTTTTGTTGTTGTTGTTTTGTTTTGTTTTGTTTTTTGAGACAGAGTCTCAAGCTGTTGCCCTGGGTAGAGTGCCGTGGCACAGCTCACAGCAACCTCAAACTCCTGGGCTCAAGCAATTCTCTTCCTTCAGCTTCCCAAGTAAGTGGGGCTATAGGTGCCTGCCACAACACCCGGCTATTTTTTGGTTGTAGTTGTTATTGTTGTTTGGAAGGCCCAGGCTGGATTTGAACCCACCAGCTCCAGTGTATGTGGCTGGCGCCCTAGCTGCTGGGCTACAGGCGCCAAGCCAGTCCTTTGTGTTTTGATACGAGCTCTTTCCTCCACTTTCTTCCCAGCACCAGAAGACAGGAAAACTGGGTGCCAGTGAGGAATAAGAGAGAGGGAGAAGCATGGGGCAGGACGGGGTAAGGAATAGAGGCTGAAGAGCTCCGTGGGGACCTATAGACTATGGCTGGGGGGGCTGGAGAAGAGGGCACATGGGATAAGTTCCTGGGAAGTCAGTATTTATGGCTCGTGGTTTTCCTCAGGGTCAGCTCTATGTAAACTTTATTTTCAACAGTTACCTAAATATCACCTATCTACAGAAAGCTCTCACACCACCCAGCTTTTATGTGAATGGCAACTTCTGGTCTCCGACGCCCAGTGAACAGGTAAATAGTCTCCACCTTCCAGGACCCATGGCTCCTCATAGTGAGGACATTGCCCAGAAGGACCTGTGTGAATACGGCACCCTTGTTACACAGTGGACAGCCAGACTGGGCCACGGAGTCTGTAAAACATCTTAGAGACAAGGTCAAATATTTGCTATCCCACCTGGCTTCTTTATAAACTCTATTTAAATAGCTTAAGATAATTAAATCACACTGCATTTTTTGATTTGTTAACTTGAGTCATTTCTGACCAAACAAGGCATGTTTTCCCCCACCTCCTGAAGCCATTGTAAGTAAAGGATTGTTGTTTTTAAAGGGAAGAAAGAGATGAACGATTTGTGTCTGTCAAGGCTGCGATATTGGCATCCCTTTTTCCATGGAGAAGATATAATAAACAGCTCTACCCCCCTTCCTGCCCTGTTGCCTGGGGCTTGCCCACAGGGAAGTACACTAGAAGGAAAAACAGCCTCCATGGCCCTCGTAACCATGGCTAGTTGAGCCTCGGTCCTGTTGCGCATCAAAAGTAGCATCCCTGCTTTCACATGCCCGAAGTCCTAAAGCCCAGAATGGGACAGCCCCACCCACAGGGTAGCATTGAGGGTCTCAGACACACTTCACGTTCTCTCTTTGGAGCAACTTCAGTGTGTATGGACTGGAAAAGAGGAAAAGAGTGTTACTTTTTTTAATCCAACAACGTACAACTGTGTCAACACATAAGACAGTCTGTCAAAGCTTTCTGCTGGTGTTGCTGCTGTGAATTAATTTTGAGCATCACTTGTGAGCAGTAAACACTTTTGCACTGTGAACAACTCTTTGTACAGGAGGAGTTGTCAACAGCTTGCCTTTCCCCCATGAAGGGGGAACAAAACCAAGGGTGCCCCTCTGTGACAAGCTGATTTGGCTGGATTCACTGCCGCTCCCATTTTGCGGCTTCATCTTTTCTTTTGACCGCTCAGCTGTTAGATTTTCAGCGAGACTAGAGGATAAACCTAAAACGTGTTGAATCAAGAATCTGCCTAAGCCATTGGGATTCGGCCGCTTCTTGCTGTTTTAGAATTGGTTCTAGAATTTATGGCCACATCACTCTTGTCCTTAAATTGTTGAAGAAGAAATCACCACATAGAGCAAGACACGGGGACATACAGAACACATGAGCCAGACACTGACGTGAGAGATACGTCTCCATTTCCACATCAGCGCTGTGATGTTGAGTGTTTCAGCGAAACTTGTCTCACAGTGGAAACAGATTCCCTGCCCTCAGGCCGACTCCTCATGCAGCTCTATATTCATGATCCCTCTTTTGTTTCTTTTTAATTAAAGGTCTCCATTCTTTCTCCTCTCCTCATCCTCTGTCCAGATACTAAGATTCACGGCTCTGTCCCTGGAGCGGACCCGAGGCCTTCCTTCCGGCGCGTGGCAGGTCTGCCCGTCACACAGCACACGCTTTGTGACACTATGGCAACGAGCTTCCTCGACTCTGACCCACATTTTTGAGACGCATTCTGGAGTCTCCCATTGCTTTAAAACCTGTAGGAATCTACTGTGCCTAACATTCCTATTCTATCTGCTACTAAAATAAATTTCAGCCTGCACAGTCCCTAAGAGATGTGTGCTTCATGTGTTTACATAGAACCTGCTGGCTAAGGTCACGCGTATGCTTCTGTCTTAAAACTCCTTTCCTTGGGTTTTATGGGGGCCCACTTATTCTGAGGCCCTGAAATGTGTTGAATAGGACTTTGTACAACCTGTTCATACCCTGTACGTGGCAAAGCGGAGCCCGAGCACTTTCCCTCCCCCTCTTCTCTTCCGTTTCCGCGCAACCCTCTGTCCTTGGCAGGAGCCAAGTTTTCTTGCTATACTGTGTGCAAGTGGTCACTAAACAGGGGTGACAGATTCATTTCAGTTCACAAGTAAACCACCCAGAGGACAGCAGGGGTGGTTAGGATGCGTTTTTGCCCATTTGGTATCATCTTCGGGTAAGAGAGTTCCATACGCCCTGTGAGAAGCTCCTCATCACATTAGGTAGAGAGGGTGCAGGCAAGGTGCCCTCCATGGGAGCCTCATGGCAAAGCAGGCCTGAAGTGACCTGGGGACATAAGGGCTGTGCTTGTGCTACGGAATGAGGCATGATCTGCACCTGCTACTGAAGTCACTGCACAACATCTGACCCCATTTTTTTCCAAATGATTCCAAGCAAGGAACCAATTTTACACCCAGTGGAAAAGATGGAACTGTTCTTTTTCCTAAGTTGTGAATATTTGGAGAGGGATGATCTTTTTCAGAGGCAAATGTGCTGTTTCCCTTGACCACCCTTGGGAGGGTGGTTAGCTTGCCCCATTCCTCACAGTAGAACACAGACTGGAGAGAAATCTGTATCAAGAGAACCTTCAAAGAGTTAAAGAAGGATGTTTTTAAAATGGAAATCATCATGGAATGTATGTAACATAAAAGGCAAATGCAAAATACTTAAATGACAGGTGGCATCACTTGAAAAGGATGTGGGGGCTGATCCCAGAACTGTCATCAGACACAGCTGCATTAATTTGCCTAATCACTGGATTGCAGTAACCAGTGTCTATAAATAAACACACAAACTAATCTTTTGATTATCCTTTTTTATGGCACATTTTCTTCTTCTTTCCTTCTTTTTTTCTTCTTCATGTCTATTCATTGTGCTTAAACCATATTTCTAAACTCTGTAATTCCACGGATTCTTTTATAACTGTTATTTTAAACAACCAAAATAACTTTGGACAGTTCACCAGGGCAGAAATACAGATGGCCAATAGATGTATGAAAAGATCGCTTTAATAAAAATGCAAGAAAAAAGTCAATGAATTGGCATTTTTAAGTATCAGATAGGCAATGGCTAAAATTATTGGAAAACCTCAGCATTCATGCACATAGTCGGGGGCATCATGCTGGCTTTCTGGCATTATGTATCACAATGATGGGCGTGCATGTCATGTACTTTCCAAACGCACTTCTAGAGATCTACCAGAAAATAATGATGACAAAACAGAAAGATGGATTCTCATCATTGTTTGAAATAATAGGAAAAAATAGGAAAATAGAAATGGCGATCATTTCCTTCCTAACTTATTTTTCATGTCTTTTGTTTCACTAAATTTTCATACAAATAACTTTACTTTCACATTCTGGTATGAAAAGGAATACCATATAATGTATTGAGAAAGAATATTTATAAATAGGTCTATGATTATTCTCAAAGACAGGTGCTTACAATACCTTGCAGGGTAGAAAAAGCAGGTTTCAGCACAAGGGATATTGTGTGTTTGCCGTAAATCCTGCTGGATGGGGGCCCGAGATTCTGACTTTCTAACAGTCTCCTCGGTGCTGTCAATGCTGCTCGCCGCTGGGCCGCACTGAGTCACAGATCGAAGTGTGCACCCACATCTCTGCGCGTAAATGCTTGGAAATGTATATGCAGGTTTTGCTGGATGGTGAATTCAGATGGTATTTACTTCTGACTTAATGCTCCTCTGTATGTGTAATCTTTTTTTTTTTTTTTTTTGCAGTTTTTGGCTGGGGCCAGGTTTGAACCTGCTACCTCCAGAATATGTGGCCAGTGCCCCTCCTTTGAACCACAGGCACTGCCCTGTATGCTTAATCTTTATAATGTGTAATGTAAATGGTTTTTAATAATAAATAAGCCTGTTAGAAATAATGTCTTTTTGAAGAAGTTGACTTCAGATGTACATCTCAAAACATTTAAAGGAGGCGTGTATCACTTAGGCCCATCATTTTTAAGATAGTAGATCATCAGAATCAAAGGGAAACATTGGAAAATATAGATTCTCAAACCCGACCCCCAGAAATTCTGATTCAGTCATCTATAAGTGGAGAAGTCAGCATATTTTTAAAGTTCCTCGGTGAGTCTGACTCGTACTAAGTCTGGCCTTATCAGCTTTGGGGTCCTAGCATGCATTCAGAGGAGGGTCCCACCCTCTCTCCTGATCCCTTCTCCCTTCAGAATCATTGTGCTTTGGTGGATAGGGAGGGGATCTTGGTATTCTTATGTAAGATTTCTATTTGCAGTAGAAGTTTCTTGAAGTTTTTCTACTCGTCTTCTGATAAGCTATCTAACCTCCTGTAGTAGAGTCCTAGGGCTGCCGTAACAAGTTACTACATTCACTTAAGGTGCTTAAAACAATATTTACTCTCACAGTCCTGGAGACCAGAAGTCCTATATCAAGGTTTTGCAGGACCATGCTCCCCCTTGAGTCTTTGGGGCAGAGTTCTTCCTTGCCTCTCTTAGTTTCCAGGGAGGCTTCCAGCATTCCTTGGCTTGTGACTGCCTAACTCAGCCTCTGCCTCCATCCTTGCCTGGCCTTCCCCTCTGCATCTTCTCTCGTCTCTTATAAGGACTCTTCTCATTAGATTTAGGGTCCACCCTGGCAACCCAGGGTGAACTCATCTCAACACCCTCAATTATATCTGCAAAGATTGTTTTTCCAAATAAGATCACATTTCCTGGTTCCAGAAGTTAGGATGCAGATATATCTTCTTGGGGGACCTCAGTTCAACCCATCTCACCTCCTAAACAGTTCAATGGCAGTTTTTGAATTAAGCAAAACATTCTAGGTTGATCATTTTATTCTTCTCTAAGGTTGAATTTAGGGCTTTATTTCTCTTTTAGTTATAACTACAGGAAATTCCTCCATAATGGATAGCCAATATCTATTACACCAATGCCGCTGCCCTGGGGAGCTCAGGGTTCTGTCCTGGTGGGTCTCCTCCTTGTCAAGCAATCTTCTCAGCTATCAGAGAGGCTGGAGAGGCCAGGTCTACCCAACACTCTTCTTGCCTGCATGCTAAAGGAGAAGCAGCCTGTCCTGGGATGCAGAAAATAGAAACATGTTCACTGAGGAATAAAATTAATGTCTCAGTGGAAATTTTAGGAAAATGACACCATGTGACTATTGATTGTGTTCGACTGGACTTTGAACAGGTTCAGGGCTACTTTTCTCAGCCCAGCCCTCCGGGAGAAAGAGAAAGGAAGATGAGCCTGGCCATGTGTCTCATCTTACTGCTTTCCAGCAGTCTTTTCCTGGAAACCCTTTTTTGGTTGTTATTGTTCTGGTAAGGGAGGCTGAATTGCATTTGCCACTGAGACTGACACAAGCCTGTCTCTTCTCCTTTTTTTCTGTTTTTTTTTTTTCTTGGTGTTTTACTGTTGTATTGTACATGCTGCAAGTTTCTCATAGTGAGTATTTTCAGTGGAGGAGGAGGTTTCTCAAAAATGCTTTGCCAGTGTCTGGTCATGCGCAACCCCTGGGCATCCCCAGCAAAGTGCTTTGAGTCACAGCCCCTTCAGGGCCCAGATAGAGATGTGTATTTGGCCCATAGTGTGCTTTACCTAGGCTTGGGTCATTTCCCAAAATATGCAGAAGAGTCAGATGAGTAGAAAAAACCTAGTCACACTTAGTAGGGTTTTGCTACCCTAAAATTAACCTTTATACTTACAAAGGTCCAGCCTTTGTTATGTGGAAGGTTCATGTTCATTGAACTCCATTTAAACCAATCTTACAAATAAGTAGGTAGCCTCGAGGTCAGAAATGGGGTACAGAAGGCAAAGTTACTAAACATTCAAGCAACACCTGAGTGAAAATATTTGACTATTTCCTTTCTTTAAAATATACAAAGGCTATTTGCTCTAGGATATCTGAAATTTCTATATACATATTTTTAATCGAAATGTTTTTAATTAAATAAGTAATTCTGACCATTAGGAAAAGTTAGAAAATTAAAAATCAGAAAACACAAAGAGAGGGAGCCCCATCTACCTGGAGGTTCCCGGGTCCCTCTTAGCTAACCTGACTGGGTCTGGATGTTTCCTCATTAGAAAAATCAGTTGAGGCTCGGTGCCTGTGGCTCAACGGGATAAGGCGCCAGCCACGTACACCTGAGCTGGCAGGTTCGAATCCAGCCTGGGCCCGCCAAACAACAATGACGGCTGCAATCAAAAAATGGCCAGGCGTCGTTGTGGCGGGTGCCTGTAGTCCCAGCTACTTGGGAGGCAGAGGCAGGAGACTCGCTTAGCCCAGGAATTGGAGGTTGCTGTGAGCTGTGATGCCACGGTACTCTATCCAGGGTGACAGCTTGAGGCTCTGTCTCAAAAAAAAACCAAAGAAGAAAAATCAGTTGACGGTTGAATCATTAAAAAAGGAAAAAAAAATATTCCACGTAGCCCAAACAATACATTTAACTTAAAGTTACAAATGAACAGTTATTTGCCGATTTCTTGATATAAACCCAAGGCCTTTTATTCTTAAAAGTTTAAGTCTGCTGATTGGAATTTTGTGTAATCTTTCATGTAGATTATTGCATAATGTTCAGTTTCTTTGAATGGAAGGATTTTAAGGCATTTGCAGTGCGATTTGGCTACAGAGTCATTTTAGACTTTTTATTATCTCCCCGTCTTCCACAGTGGTCTTGTTCATATCTGATTTGCTAGCAGATTTCGTGCCATGACTTATTTATTTCATGTCTTTGGTTTCATTAAATTTTCATACAAATAACTTTATTTTCACACTCATTTTTCATTGTCCAACGTAACATTTAATTAAATTTTGTTGGTTACAAGAATAAGTGGAACTGGCATCAACAGTCTAGATGTGCAGCCCACCAGAGAGGGCTTATGTGCTCAGAGCAGAGAGCTGCTTCCAACACCCCCTTCACCACCTGGTCCTGGTCAGCCTGTGGACTTTATAGAGGGAATGGAAAATGCTAGTTAATCCGTCTCTTTGATTAAAGTTCATCAGTTAAGACACTTTGTTGGATATCTTCTGAACTCCTTCGAGAAACTCATAGGTAAAAACCTGTTCAGAAAGCAACTAGTCTTCAAATGGTTTGAAGGATTCTGCCAAGCATAAGCACTTGCTTTGGCACGTTAAGATCTATAGGAAGACTCAAGAAACTTGAAGGAGGCTTATAGTTAGGCAAATATTTGGCTGCTTCTAAAGGATCAAGAAACATATTAATGAAGATACTCAGGGAAATAGACAAACCTTGCTTTATTTTGATAAAGAAGCCTTTTCATTTTAGAATTACATAGCACATCATTGTGGGTAGTCCTCATATGTTACAGAGTCTGGTCCTTTAAGGAAGTAGGGAAAACAGTTGTTCTGTTCATATTTTACAGATAAAGAAACAGACCCAAAGACTTTTCACTCCGTCATGGACTTTCTATAGTGATGTTTGGTTTCTGTAGTCCTATCCCCTTCTTGGGGTGCTGGTGAGGCCATACTGTACTAGCTCTGTGAAGGATGTGTCTCTGTTTTTCATTGATATCCCTGGCAGCCCAGTCCCAGAATGAACAGGTGAATGAACAAATGAGACAGACCACACAGCTCACAAGAGGCAGAGTTGTGGTTAAAGGCAAGTCTTCAGACTCCTGGTCTTATCTTTGTGCTATGCCAGGGTCTCCCAGTGCTTTGCTGGCTTTTCTGGTCCTTAATGTTCTCCAGACCTGAGAAAGACACATTTGACTAGTCACGGACAAATTGTGACAGCACAAAACAAGAGCAATTCTGATTTGGACAGAGGTAGCATCCTAGTGATGGCAAAACATGTTACAAGTACTGTTTCATATGGTCTGAGAATTTTTAACTTGGGCTTCAAAATTATTTAGAAATGTCTAAGTTTTTCTTTTCAAGGTGGATAAACATTATATTTAAGATATTATTTTTGCCAGTAACAAAGAATATTTATTTTATTTAAAATATTTTTGCCCACAAAGAATGTTCACCAAATGTTAATTATGACTTTTGGGGAACTTTTGCATT
Source organism: Perodicticus potto (assembly GCA_963574655.1). Lineage (NCBI taxonomy): Eukaryota > Metazoa > Chordata > Mammalia > Primates > Lorisidae > Perodicticus > Perodicticus potto. The sequence continues at coordinate 74,521 of CAUYRH010102881.1, read as the reverse complement.
TACTGGGTAATAACAAATTTTGAAAAATTTCAACAAGTAATTGCTTTTCCAATGCTGGGTAATAATGTATATTTTTAGAAGGTTGTTCCTGCAGCTGCTTAGCTCTTTCATATATTCAGCTTTCAGGATTTTAAGTTTAAACTGATGGCTCAGTAAACCAACATCACAAATCCAGTGGAAGAAGAAATTAAGTGTACATGGAATTTTAAATAATGGATTTTGGAAATTATACATGTAAGTTCATTTTGGGCGTGTAAGAATCACTTTCATTTGATTCCTCATTAAGTCTTCATAGTTTACATGTTGATTGAAACTAACATAATTAGGTAAAGACACCAAAGGTGGAGCCCACAGGAGGTGCTGGTTTCAGGTCTTACATTTAAATTTTTAATCCATCTTTAGTTAATATTTGTATATGAATGGTGAGAGGGATCCAGTTTCATTCTTCTGCATGTGGCTGTCCAGTTGTCCCAGCACCGTTAAGGAATAGGGCATTTTGTCTCCAGGGTATGTTTTTGTCCAAGATCAGCTGGTTGAGGGCATTTGGCTTTATCTCTAGGTTCTCTGTTATGCTCTATTTGTCTACGTATCTATTTTTATACCAGTGCTCTTTTAGTTACTATCATATTGAAATCAGATAATGTGATGCCTCCAGGTGTGTTCTTTTTGCTTAGGATTGCTTTGGTTATTTGAACTTTTTTTTTTTTTCTTTTCTTTTCTTTTTTCTTTTTGTTCCATATGAATTTTAGGATTGTTTTTCCTAGTTCTGTGAAAAATTACATTTTTTTTTTTTGCTAGAGATTGCATCGAATCTGTAGATTGCTTTGGTCATTATGATCATTTTCAAAATATTTATTCTTCCACCCCATGAGCATGTTTTTCCATTTTTTTATATCATCTGTGATTTCTTTCAGTAGTGTTTTATAAGGAATTTTTTGTTTTTGTTTTTGTTTTTTTGAGACTGAGTCTCACTAGGTCACCCTCGGTAGAGTGCCATGGCATCACAGCTCACAGCAACCTGAAACTCTTGGGCTTAAGTGATTCTTTTGCCTCAGCCTCCCAAGAAGCTGGGACTACAGGTGCCCACCACAATGCCCAACTATTATTTTTTTATTGTTGCAGTTGTCATTGTTGCTTTAGCAGGCCTGGGCTGGGTTCAAACCCACCAGCCTTGGTGTATGTGACTGGTGCCGTAACCACTGAGCTACAGGCGCCAAGCCAGGAATTTTAATTTCAAGGAACTTTACATTGTCTATTAGGTGTAAGTGTCCTTCAAAATAGCCACATAATAAATGAAACTATAATGAATTATTAAAAAACAATTATAGTCAATAAAAAAACATTGCAGAGTACTTTAATGTGTAACTGTAGATGTTTATGAACATGGGATGAAGTAGAAAGAAGTGAAGATAGACAACACTTTAGAAGAAAAGTACCTAAACTTAATTAAGTTTATTCTTGCTTGGTACAAAAAATAAAATAATGAAGAGAGCTATATGTTGATCCAAAATACGAGACTAGAAAGCTAAAACAAAATTTTGAAAATCAAGTTCAGGAATTAGGAAGAATCTAAGATACTAAAGATAAAAAGCAAAGCTAATCACATACACACTCTCTAGAATTACCTCTTTTGCCTTCACTGGGATTTATGCACTATCTCCTTTGTTCATTTATTTTTTGAGAAACTCTTTGTTGTTGTTGTTGGTTGGTTGGTTGGTTTGGTTGGTTTAGGTGAGATCCACCTCATGCCAAACATCCTCCCCCAACTCCTTCCCACTTCCCTCTACCCACAAACTGTACTATGTTAGTGTTTCATTGTTCTTATGAACATGTACTTTTTTATATATTGATTTTATATTAACATGGAGTACATTGGATGTTTATTTTTCCTTTCTTGTGATACTTCACTAAAAAAAAAAATGTATTTCAGCTCCATCCAGGTAAATGTAAAAGATGTAAAGTCTCCATCTTTTTTAATGGCTGAATAATATTCCATGGTATACATACGCCACAGTTTGTTGATCTATTCATGGGTTTATGGGCACTTAGGCTGCTTCCACAACTTGGCAGTTATGAACTGAGCCACAATAAACATTCTAGTGCCTTTGTGGTAATGTCTTTGTGGTAAAATGATTTTTGTTCTTCTGGGTAGATACCTAGTAATGGGATTGCAGGGTCAAATGGAAGGTCAACTTTTAGATCTTTGAGAATTCTATTTTTGAGAAACTCTGTGTCTTTGGTGGCATTTGGGGTTCCAGGGCTCAGTGACATGCAGGAGGGTAGGGTCCCTAAGGAGCTCACAGCTGAGTAAAAGAGGCTATAAACAAGCATGGCCATACAAACAACAAAGGCTGTGATAGCAGAAGTATCGGATGCTTCAGAAATGCAAAAGAAGGTAACCAAACTCTGACAGGGACAGTCAGAAAAGGTTCTGAAGGGAAGTACTCCCTGACCTTATACCTAGAGGAGGAGTTAACAGGAGAAAAGGAAGGGAAGAAAAGGGAATGAGCATATAAATCCTGAGATGAGAAAAGAACTCAAGTTCAGGGTAGTAAGAACATAGAGTAGATTAGGAGGCATGGTGAAAGATGAGGGTGGAGGGGGAGCAGCCTTGGAAGCTGTGTTTGTGCCTCAGCCTCAGATCAGTGGGAATCAGGGAAGTGATGTGATCAGGTTTTCATGTTGAAAATTTACCTACATTGCAGAGGATGGCCTAGAAGAGAAAAGGAAGAGACCAGTTTGAGGAGAAACAGTGAGACCTTAGACTCCTATCTGGTTTGATCTACAGAAATGCCATCAAGATGGCAAACATTCATAAGGAGACAATGTCGTCTATGACTTGTTCGAGAAGGCAGAGTTTGTACTAGTAAAGAAGCCTTATATGAGGTCTGACAATTAGGTTCATGAGCATACCACCATGCACTTATATTGGTAGCACTGTACAAACAGCTCAGTAAGGAACCATAACCTTGATATATCAGTGTCTCATAGCTGTGCTCATGTGGACATGTGATAGTGTCTTCCTGAGTGGTGTTCATTATCGTCGTTGCATGTTTCTGTGTGCCATCACAAGAATGTCAGAGCTTGAATTAGAACAATGAACAAATGTAAAATTTCTCATTAAACTTGTCAAGAGTAGAAGTGAAATCAGGGGCATGTTAGTATAAGTTAATGGGAATAATATCATGAAGAAAATAGCAGTGTGCAAATGGATTAAATGTTTTTCTGAGGGGAGAAAAATGTCACTGATGAATAGAGGTCAGGAGGGCCAGTAACAAGCAGCATTGATGAAAACATTGCAAAAATTCATCAAATTGTACATCAAGATGTTGGCTGACTGTGAGAAGCATAGCAGACCAAGTAAATACTGGAAGAGAAACAGTTAGAAAAATATTTTTTTATTATTATTATTATTAAATCATAGCTGTGTACATTAGTGCAATCAAGGGGTACAATGTGCTGGTTTAATAAACAATCTGAACTATTTTCATCAAACTGATTCACATAGCCTTCATGGCATTTTCTTAGTTATTGTATGAAGACATTTGTATTCTGCATTTAGTAAGGTTCGCCTGTACCCTTTTAAGATGCACCGTAGGTGTGATCCCACCAATTACCCTCCCTCCACCCCAATCTCCTCCCTTCCCTCTAGCAGTAATCCAATTTGAAGAAAAATCTTAACTGAAAATCTTGGCATGAGAAAGTTGTATGCAAAAACGGTCCCAAAGGAGTTCACCAGTGAACAAAAGCTAAAAGAGAGTGGAAGATTGCCAAGACCTTTTGGAGAAGCAAGAAAATGTTTTGGGGCTGTGTTATCACTGGTGATAAAGCATTAATGTACCAATACCACCTGAAACAAAGTGTCAGAATGCACAATGAAAGTCAGCCAGTTCTCCAGGACCAAAAAAGTTCTGTCAGTCCAAGTCAAGAGTCAAAACAATGTTGCTAACCTTTTTTTATGTCAGAGGGATTGGTCATTATGAATTTGTACCAACGGACAGTTAACTATTTGGAAGTGCTAAAAAAGCTGCATGAAAGAAAAAGTTAATCAAGAATAATTTTAACTTTTTGCCAACAACTCACAGCTCTTGCATCATGACAGTGCACCAGCTTACATGTCACTGTCCTATGAAGGAGTTTTTAGCCAGTAAACAAATACCTATATTAGAACACTCTCCTTACTTACCTGATTTGGCCCCTAGTACCTTTTTTCTTTACCCAAAGATAAAGGAAATCCTGAAAAGAAGGCATTTTGATGACATATAAGATATCAAGGGAACTACAAAGATAGTTCTGAGGGCCATTCCAGAAAAAGAGTTCCAAAATTGCTTGGAAGGGTAGACTAGATGCTGACATTGGTACATAAAGGGCAGTACTTCAAAGGTGACCATAGTGATGTGCAGCAATGAAGTATGTAGCTCTTTTGTAGGGTGAATTTGTGAACTTAATTGTCAGGCCTTCGAAGGTGGTAGCACATTATTTCTTTTACCTTACATGTTATTTTTCAATATACAGAGGGCTTTCCTGCGTAGTATCACATCAACTGTTGTCATTCATGCATGCTTGTAGCCATTCAGCAAATATTCTAGTATTTAATCACCTGCAGTATTCCAAGCACTGTCCTAGAGGGTAGGGGCATAGCATAAGAGATAAGATTTCTACCCTTGTGGAAACTCACATTCCACTTCGGAATACTGACTATAAACCAGCAAATGAAGAAACAATATAATTTTGGGAGTGTTGAGTGCTAGGTGGGCAATGAAATGGAGCTGTGTGACCAAGAGTAGGACTTTGCATAAGGAGGTGTGGATGCGAAGGTCACATAATGCCTGCAACAGGAGTTGGAACCTAAAGGAGAAGGACAGTACCCTGCTAAGACACAGGGGAGGAGCCTTCCAGTCTAAAGGACCCAGATGGGTTTGAGGAGGCCAACTGACTGGACAGGGGAAGAGGAGGGCGGGTGCAAGAAGAAGGGGCCGGCTGGCACCTTGTAGGCCAGGCAAGGACCTCAGGTTCTACTCAACGTGCAGTGAGAAGTCTAAAGGGTAGATTTCAGGCAGGAGCAAGAAGGTGGTGGCCTGAATAGAAAATGTCAAGCCAGGGCTAGAGTCCTCAAAGTGTGGTCTGTGGGTTCCTGATGGTCACCGAGATCCTGTCGGGGGAACACAAAGTTGAAACTTCTTTAATAATCATACCAAGATGCCTTGTGTCTTTTTCACAGTGTCAATGTTACACTGCTGGTGCAAACATAACGGTGGGTAAAATTGTTGGCCCCTCAGCATGAAACCAGGTAGTGGCACCAAACTGTGCTAATTCTTCACCACACACTCACAAGAGGACAGAACGCCAGAGTGAATGCAGTGTCTCCGTGAGGAAGCAGTCACAATTCTGGCTTTTGTTAAATCTCAACCCTTGAGTGATATCTTTTTAATATCCTATGTGACAAAACAGGAAGGACACATAATGCACTTTGCCATATGCCAGACCATGATGGCGGTCTCAAGGACAATCCCACATGCAGGTGTTTGAGTGGTGAGCTGGGCTGGCTGCTTTTTTAACTGAATGCCAAGTTGGTTTACAAAGCACACGAACAGACAAGCAGAAGTTACTCAGATTTGGGTATTTATTTGACAGATATTTTCTCAAAAATGAATGAGGCGTCCTGACACTTCAAGGAAACAACTGACAATATTTGTTGCCAATGATAAAATTTGAGCTTGAAACAAAAATCAGGATTTTGGAAAACATGCAGCTGCCACTGCAGATCTTGATGACTTTCTGATACACAAGGACTATTTCTGCCAAAACTGGTGGTTGTGCTCCTGAGTGTCCAGCTTTTGGTGTTGGGTCATGAGGTGTATCACGTGAACATTTGGAAGACCTCGGCACTTAGTGAACTAGTGCTGAGAATCGTGCACAGGTTCCACACGCACTCAGAGTACAGGAGAGAAGAGTCAGTTTTAGTGAAACAGAATAATGAAAGGTTCTGCACATGGTTTCAGATTCCACCTGTATAAACTATCATTTGTTGAATTTGGGTGTGGAATTAAAGGGGAATGTCCACAGTCATTGAAAGGCTATTAAAATACTTGGTCTATTTCCAACTACATCTATGTGTGAGGCTAGATTCTCTTTGCATCCTTCAGTCAAAACACCATATTGCAGCAGATTGAATGTAGAAACAGATATGAGAACCCAACCGTCCTCTATTAAGCCAGACACTAAAGAAACTTGCAAAAATGTCAGCGTTACTCATCTCACTCTTGTTTCAGAAAATAGTTATTTTTCACAAAATATGTTATTTTTGTTAATGTATAATAATTCTGTTGTTATTCCAAATAAAATGAATTCTATATAATTTTTTAAAATTTGTTTTAATTTCTAACATGGAAAATGTCAGTAAATGTAATCCATACCTTCAAGAACTCTCTGGGGTCTTTATTAATGTTTATGGATGTGAAGGCGTCCTCAGGCCAGCGTTTAGGAAATGCCCAGCGAGTGAAAAGCAGTCCCATTGGAGGTGGCTCTGGAGGTGGAGCAGACGGGCGTCTCTGTGCTCCCTTTGATTCATCTGCAGTTTTTCCCCCAAGCAGCTGGATGGAGAAAACTGGAGAAAAGCAGTTTTGAAGAGACTGTGGAACCAAGGATTCTTTTTTCAGCTATGTTATGTTTGAGACGCGTGTCAGAGGTCTTGTTTAGATGTTGAGTAGGAAATTGGCTATTGAAATTAGGGAAGAGGTTGGGGCAATATATAATCTGTGTGGGAGTCCTCAGCGTGCGGGTAACAATCGCCACGGGCCTGAGAGTGAATTCAGTGAGAGAGAGTCCAGGGCGGGAGCTCTGAGGTGCAAGGACATGAACGATGAGCGGAGGAGGCAGGGCCAGCCGCAGAGGTTGGCAGAGGAGACACCAGCACAGTGCAAGGCCCTGGAGCCAAGGAAGAAGTGGTTTCATGGAGGAAGTTGATGACTGACTCAAATGATGCCCAAAAGTCACATGCAATGAGGGGAGAGAATGGCCCTGGCCATTTGGTTCTTTTGCTCTAGGCTTCAGGAAGCAAAGAGCCCACCTAGTACCCAGCCCGTGAGTTGGCCTCCTCTGCCTGATCTCTGATAGTCAGACTGTTTCCCAAAAGCTGAGGGGCTAGGGGCAGGGAGGCAGAGGGAGAATTAGGCAAAGAGTGCTTTGTGATTTCGTTGGCAGCCCACTTTCGGTAATAAGTTGTGGAAGAGTAACCTAGCATCCTCTCATGTCTGTGCTTCTTCCCCTCTCCTTAGTATGTCAGTGGGAAGAGGAAATGATCTGGATTTGAAATGTCTCCACTCTCCTTGCCAAACCATAGGAATCAGCAGGTTGAACAGACAAGTTTGGTCAGGGCTTTCTTGTGTCCCCCTAAAAAAAAAAAATGCTGTCCATCTTCCTGGGAGGATACTTTAAATACTATTTTTAATGGTAGTGACTACCAGTATCTCAGGGTAGTGATACATGACTAAGTCTGTGTCATCTCAAGACATCTCCCAGGTGAGGGGGCAGTTTAAGAAAAAAAGGAAGTGGACTGTGTCTGGTTTCATTATGAGGCTGGGACTTGTATCAGTCCTCATACCCCATGGGTAGGATGCCGTGGAGAACAGAAATCCTGAAATCTGTTTCATCATTAAACATCCTCCTGTCTTAGATAGTTCTCAGCAGGAGAAATAAATAAATACGGTAAATATTTATTGAGAGTTTCCTCATAGAATTTACCAAGCAGGATTCAACACAGAATACACACTGAGCCGATTCTTAAAGGGCATTTTTAGTGAATTTGTTTTCCCCCTGACTGCCCACTGCTTTGTAAGCCTAGTACGATTTCATGATAGGAAAAAAAAAAAAATCCCTTGAGCACAATTCCCTTTCATGTGCTCCTTTGCCACTCAGTGAACAGACAGAAGAAAGAAAGGGGAAAAGGGACAGGCCTGAGTGAGTTGACATTCAGTAGTAGGAATGGGGGCCAAGACCTTCAGTGTGTCTCCCCCACCTCCTCAAAAACAATCACAAATAGAGAATGTGGTAAATAAAACACAAGAGCAATATATGAGAGGTCCCTAAAGAGCTTCATTTCTATAACCACTATCCTGGTCAGCGATGTGAGGGGGCTCGTGGGCTGCGTGGAAGGACTAAGAAGTGGCAGCTAGTCATTCCTTGCTGGTAAAATTGTGCTGTATTTGAGATCACGGTTTTGATGGATAGATTGACCAAATGTATTGTGGGTTATTATGTGGCATTAAATTGATTATTTTAAAATGTAGAGCTTAAGTTTTTCAAAGGACAATGATCCAAGACAATGATGATGAGAATACTGAGACCATGGCCCAAGTGACGTCTGAAGGAACAAGAAGCAGTTACCCAGAGAGAAGACTTGGGTAAAGAGAGGAGGTGGAGCTGCCCTTGCTCCGTGGCAGGGGTGTGGACACTGTCCTTTCTCCGGTTGCCCTGCAGGGCAGACCAGTGTTCGGAGGTAACAGGGAGGCAGATTTGCCTTAGAGAGACCTCTCCAGGTCTCTGCATGATGTGTGCAGTGACGCTGTGTATCCCAACTCCAAAATTAGAGATGTTTAATCAGACTCAGCCATTTGGTGGTCAAGCCTTTGATGGCAGATTAGACTAGCTGATCCCAAAATGCCTGTCCCCTCACGATTAGGGGATTTCATCACAGTGCAAAACTCATAGAGTGTCCTGGATGATATGGCCCACTGCACACCTTGGCTATAAACCTGTCCAGCACGACAGGTGTCACTGTACTGAAAAGTGTGGGCAGGTGTAACAGTGGCATCTGTATATCTAAACGTAGAACAGGTGCAGTGGGACCACCATCTTGTATGCCGCCCGTCACAGGCAGACACATCATCATTTGGGGTGTGCCCCTGAGGTTTGCCTCTCATTAACCATCTACTTGATTGAAATAAGGTGCCGTGGATGCCAAATAAGAGGTGGCCACTTCTCCAGGGCTGCTTTTGGTACCTGAAGATAATTTCATGGAGCAAATATCTCTGAAATGTTCTAGCTTCTTCAAAAATTCAGCTTCAAATTATGAAAAGGCTATTTCTTGTCAGTCATTGTCTTGAGGAGGAAAAGGAAAATGCATTGAACACAGACTGAAGCCAGAGAGCCTCTGCCCTTGGCTTTCTAATTCCTTTTGTGAAGCGCAGTGCCCTAGGAAGGAGCTGTGGAGAGAACAGGGAACTCAGAGTTTGTATGAGAGGCTCGTTAACTCCGAGATAGATGCAAAGGGATGTGTCTTAAATGATTACTTTGAAGCATACAGCCCCGATTTTTGGAATTTAAAGTCTTTAAGGTGAGCCTGTTAAAGCAGATCTTAATGACTAAAACCAGGCAAATTGACCCATCCTTCAGTTTGCTCCTTGTTCAGTTGTTAACTGTAGATTGCCACCCCCACAAACACATAAAAGGAATGAAAAACAGGAAGCAACATCAAATAGTTTTAAATTACTTTGGGAAACTCCTGAAAGTGGGTGTTAACACGTGTGGGCCTTTAAAAATGAATCATATTCATGCATTTGATGTACAGCTACTTAATTATTTTTTTACAGTCCAGCCTGGGGTTCGTTGGTATTTTTGTTTTGCTGCCTGCGTTTTGGTCCTTACATGTCGTGTGTAACTGCTGTTGGTTTGCTTCCCACTGGCACCGTCAAGTTGTTTAACTGGCTGCTGATATCTGCGTTATAAAGTAAGCATGAGAAAAAGAAACCACAAGAGATGAAAGTGTTAGGTGATTTTTTTTTTTTAAGTTTAAGATCTACTCAGTTAGCCCCTAGCAAGACCCCGATGTATTTGGCTGCAACCCAACAGGAAGATCGTTGGCTAAGCTCTCTCCAGTGTGATCTTCCCCAAACTAGGGAAGGAAACCTTTGTGTGTCAGCCCCTGGACACTCTGATAATGCCCTGCAGCCCCCTCCTTTCTCTCCCAGAGGGCCAGTGTCTGCAGCTCTGGGCCTGCTTTGTGCACACGTTCCCAGCTGCAGGCTGCACAGTGTTGGCCCTAATCCCCATGGCCCGTGAGCAGGTCTGGCTCTACCATTTATGGGGCTCAAGATGAAGGCAAATCGAAGCTCATACACTGTATGTTTAAATACTAAAATTTTATAACTCAAGCTAACAAACAGGTTGCATATAATGTGCTCTGTCCTTCTGCCTTGATGTCATGATCTTTCAGAAGGCAAGGCTTAAATTTAGAATTCTCATTCTCCTTGGTGTTCTGAACAAGAACATGGTGGCATGAGGGGAAACCATTATACACACGTTCCTTCTTTCCTCCTGCTCCTCAATTCCTTCCATCCTGCAGGGGCCTCAGTACATGTGCATGAACACCCCACTCTGCATGTCCAAGACACATCCACATCTCTGGATAGGGTGGCCATTTGCTTTGGGGGTAGGGGTGGGGCCCTCTCAAGGTAGGAAGGATCACTGGAAGCTCACTAGGGGCCAATCTGGGGGGGGGTCTCTGGAGCCCTGAGGGGGGTAGGGGACAGTGGTTCCTTGGCCTGGCTGAAGGAGGGCAGTACCCTTCTTGCCCAGACCTAAGGACTATGCCGTCTGTGAGGACATTTAAATAAAATTTGCCACATTTCCCATTGCCTCAGGACAGCAGGTACTTCTCTTCACGCAGAGACCACTACTGCCTAGACTCCTAAGGGCAGGTTGGCGCACCCTCCTAGGAGGAACATGGAGTTTCTGGGCACAGGGGCAGCAGGCTGGCAGTGGTCGCCGGTGGTTTTAGAGTGCTTTGCCTGGAGTCTTCCTGTCAGTTCAGGCCTCCCTCCCATCCCTTCTGCAAGCCCCCACCTCTCCATACACCTGGATCCCTAATACAAGATCTGGATAAGGAAATGGCTCTATCTACAGTCTGTCACTTGGCCCCTCCTTTTGCCTGCTCTAGAATCAATGATCTCCTCTATAAAATTATGAAGGACTTTAACATGTTTCAGAAATAATGTCAGGGGACCCTTGATACCTGAGGATACTTTCGGTACTGATGCAAGGTCAGTGTCACTATCAAAAGGCCTGTGAGTGTGTGTGGTCACTTTCTCAGTCCCTGACCAGGTCACTGAGCCTCCCCTACGTCTCTGTTCCCTCCTCAAGTATGGACGGTAGTTGATGCCTGTTTCTAACTACTTCAAATGGATGTTTTCAGGACAAACTTTTAAATATATATTCAGAGAGCAATCAAAGCATCCCACCAGTCTCCTTTCCAGTAGAACTTCATTTACCTCTCCAAGGACTTTTGTATATCACCAAGAAATGTGGATCAGATTTCCCTAAGTTGACAGAAAAGCGTGAAATCTGTTTCTAACACATGTTCCCCATGCTCCCCCAAATGTAAACATGTTTGCAAGACGACAGCAGACAACCTGTTTACACAAGGAAGTACTTTAAAAAGCAAACAAGAAAGCGCCCGGGAGCAGTCATTGTGATCAAAGTGCCGTCAATTATTAGGGTGTAAAGGGAACTGATGACTCAACCTAGCACCACCGCGGTCTCCAGATTTCAGTTTCGTAACAGAGTTTCTTTTCAGGAATATTCTTCATTTACACACAAATCCGATTTTCTTTCTAAAATGTTTCTCGATCTTCGTCAAACCGAAATACCAGGATCCCTTCAAAAGATGACTCTGGCACCCGGACTGTGCTCAGACGAGCGTCCACAGGGTGCACTTGGCCGTGGGGAGCCGGGGATTTTACCCATGGACCTGGGTACCTGAAAAGGGGGGGCGCAACAGCTCCTGACTCTCTGCTGCTGCACCTCCCTGGTTAGTCAGACGAAGCAGAGAAACTCTCAGATGTGTGGTGGTAGAAAATAACTTTCTAAATCAATCAAAGTGTGATATTTTGATCCTTTCACAGGCCTGGGTATTCTGAGCAAATGCATGTTCAAATCAGTGACTCATGGATCAAGATGCAAAGTAGGTCTCTGAATGCTGGCTGGAAATCAGTTTTTAAACCTGAAGCAAAATATAGTCGTGTTTAAAAAAATACATATGTTTTATGTCAAATTTAGGAGTTTCTATGAAAATAACCATCACTGTCCCTCAAAGTGTCATACCCTGGAGTCTGCCCCAAATGGAAAGAAATAGGTTAGCGGACGTGTCTATGTACAAACCCTTAAAGGTTTGTTCTGTGGTTCCCCATGAAAGAAACACTTAAATTGTATCTTTGAGAATAATCATGCCAGACCTTGTGGCATCCTCACCTGGGGATGCTCCTTCCATAGTCTCTAGGAGACGGCCTAGAAACCTGGACACTCTCTCTCTCCTTTTTTTTTTTTTCAGTTAACCTGGGTAAAGTGTTGTGATATCATAGTTCACAGCAATCTCAAACTCCTGGGCTCAAGCAATCCTCTTTCCTCAGCCTCCCAAGTAGCTGGGAGTACAGGCTCCTGCCACACTGGCTAGTTTTCCTATTTTTAGTAGAGAGGGGTTCTTGCTATTGCTCAGGCTGGTCTTGAACTCCTCCACTCGAGTAATCCTCCCATCTTGGCCTCCCACAGTGCTGGAATTACAGGAGTGAGCCACTGTGCCCAGCCCCTGGCCTCTCTTTATAATACCACTTCTGTGGAAAATAGGCTCATGTATCAAAATGTAGCCGAGAATTCTAGGAACTTATCTCTCCAAATCATTATATGGCCAGACAGAAAGAGTAGGAATACCACCCAGATGATGACCCAGAAGCAGGAGCATCACCCAGTGCCGTGGCGGGGGGACCAGTATCAGAGCTGTGGGTCCTCAGTGTGAGATGTAAGTCCTGGGTTTGTGTGGCAGGATCTTCCTATGCTTTTTGACACCAATTCATTAAAAAAAATTAAACACATAAAAAACTATCAGAACTAATAATAAACAAGATAAGCAAGACCTTTGCAGACTGAAAAGTTAGTGTACAAAAATCTATCATATGTCTATTATTGAAACATTAAAAATGAAATTAAGGATAATTCCATTTACAGTAGCATCAGAAAAACTAAATATTCAGGAATAAATGTAAGAAAGGGAATGCAAGACTTGAACACTGAAAACTACAGGACACTACAAGAATAAATTTTAAAAATATAAATAAGTGGAAAAACATCCATTGTGCATAGATCAGAAGACTTAAGATGGCAGTATTACCACAACTGACTTATATACTCAGCACAATCCCTATCAAAATCCCAGCTAGCTTTTTTGCAGAAATTACCAGGCTGGTTTTAAAATTCCTATGGTAATGCAAAGAACTCCAAATAGCTAAAACAGTCTTGAAAAAGAAGAACAAAACTGAAGGATTCACACTTCCTTATTTCAAAACATACTACAAAGCTAAAGTAATCAAGACAGTGTAGTCTTGGATACAGTATAATTGTAGGATAGATAATGGAATAAAATTGAAAGTCTAGAAATAAACCCTTATGTTTATGGTCAAAGTTTTTCAACAAGGTGCCAACACAATCTGATGGAGAAAGAATAACCGTTACAGCAAATTGTGTTGGGACAGTTGGATGTTCCCCATGTGCAAGAGTGAAATTGGATGCCTACTTTATACCATATATAAAAATTAACTTAAAATGGATTATAAATGTGAAAGCAAAATATTAGTCACAGTTCTTCGGAGAAGCAGAACCAATGGGTGCATGTGGAGAGAGAGGAAGCAAAGGGAAGGTAGCTAGATTTATTTTCAGGAACTGGCTCACACGACTGTGGAGACTGGCAAGTCCAGTGTCTGCAGGCTCGGCCAACAGGTGGGGCCCAGAGAGAAGTTGATACCGATGTCCGAATTCCCCAGTCTTTTTTCTTCATCTAATTGGATGAGGTCCACCTACATTCTGGAGAATAATGTGCTTTTTAAAAAACTACTAATAATGAGTATAATTGTGATGGATGTGTTACTTAGTTCAATGTAAGCATTTCACATTGTATATTGAAGCGGTACCCTGAACCCCATAAATGCATCAGTGTACAAAGTTATGATTTAATAAAAAACAATTAAAAAAATAAAAACTACTAATATATTAAATATTAGTCTTATGTAAAAAAATACCTTACAGCGACATCTGAATATGTTTGAACATATATGTGAGTACTACAACCTTGCCACGTTGACATATAAAATTAGCCATCACTCTCAGCAGTTCCATTCCCAGGTACATATCCAAGAAAATGGACAACATATGTCCAAATATGTCCAACTATAATAAATGTTTTCAGCAGCATTAATGATAATAGCCAAAAAGTAGAAAAACCTCAAATGTCCACGAACTGAGCAGTGGTTAAACAGAATGTAATGTGTGCATATAATAGATTGTTAAATGGCCACAGAAAGGAAAGTAGTACTGGTGCCTGCTATATCCTGGGCAAACCTCGGAAATACCATGTTGCCTGGAAGGTGCCAGACATAAAAGGCCACACCGCATGTGACTCTGTTTATATGAAATGTGCAGAACAGGCAAATGCATAGAGGCAGAACGTAGAACGACAGAACATAGGTGGTTGCCAAGGACTGAGCAGAGGAAGCAATGAAGATTTACTGATGTAGGTGTGGGGTTTCTTTGGGGGTTGATGAAAATATTCGGGTATGGCAGTGATGGTTGCACAACTCCATGAATATACTAAAAACCATTGAATTGTACACTTTAAAGATGTAAATTTTACAGTATGTGAATTATATCTCAATAAACCTGTTTAAAAAATCTAAGACTCCAAACATAAGTGGCCTTGGCCACCTAATAGAAAGCAGAGGGAGTTGCTTCTAAAATGTACAATGTTTACAAAAGCTATTCTTGTACCAAAAATATTTATAACCTCTTAGTATTTTTTTTGAAAAGGAAATTTATTTCAGATTAGTGTGAGGGTATAAACAACCAGGTCAATATATTTGATTTTGTGAGGTAGAGTCCCTCTGTGGTTATGTCCCATACACAACAGGTGTGCCAAACACCCCCACCCCCTGCCCATTCAGTGAGAGCACCTCAACTCCCTCCTTTATTACCCCTCCCCCCAACTTGAACTGAAATGAGTTTTTCTCTTTTGTGGCCATGCATCAGATCATCTGCTGGCTTCATGTTAGTATTGAGTACATTGGATATTTGCTTTTCCACTTTTGTGATACTAAGAAGAATGTGTTTCAACTCCATCCAGGATATTACAAAAGATGTGAAGTTACCATCTTTTTAAAATTATTATTATTGTTTGGGATTCATTGAGGGTACAAAGAAGTTACATGGATTGTATTTGTTAGATAAGTTCCTCTAATAATTGTGTCCCACCTCCAAGAGGTGTGCCATACACCGTGACCCCCCATCCCTCTCCATCTTCCCCTCCTTGCTCCTTCTCCTACTTCCCCACCTTGTATTAGCTCATCTGCTGCCTTCAGATAAGAATAGAGTACAATGGATTCTTACTTCTCCTTTCTTGTGATGCTTTACTGAGAAGAATGTGTTTCACCTCCATTCAGATTAATAAAAAAAGATGTAAAGTGTCCATCTTTTTTTGTGGCTGAATAGTATTCCATGGAATGTATATACCACAGCTTGTAAGTCCATTCCTGGACTTACAGGAATGGGGGGCATTTAGGCTGTTTCCACATTTTGGCAATTATAAATTGAGCTGCAGTAAACAATCTAGTGCAAATGTCCTTATGATAAAATGATTGTTTTTCTTCTGGGTAGAAGCCTAGTAATAGAATTGCAGAATCAAATGGAAGGTCTAATTTGAGTTCTTTGAGGATTCTCCATACTTCCTTCCAAAAAGGTTGTATTAGTTTGCATTCTCACCAACAGTGTAAAAGTGTTCCCTTCTCTCTCAGCATCTGCAGTTTGAAACTGTGATGTGGGCCATTCTCACTGGGGTTAGGTAACATCTCAGGGTAGTTTTGATTTGCATTTCTCTGATGATTGGGACAATGAGCATTTTTTCATCTATTTGTTGGCTATTTTTCTGTCTTCGTTAGAGAAGGTCCTATTCATCTCTCTTGTCCAGTGATATATGGGATTGTTGGGTCTTTTTTGTTTATTAATTTGAGTTCTCTCTAGATCCTAGTTAACCAAGTTTTTGTCCGATTCATAATATGCAAATATCATTTCCCATTGTGAAGGTCGTCTTCTGGTTGCTTTGGTTGCTATTTCCTTAGCTGTACAGAAGCTTTTCAGTTTAATAAGCCCCATTTATTTATTTTTATTGTTGCAATTGCCATGGAAGTCTTCTTCATAAAATCTTTCCCCAGGCCAATATCGTCAAATGTTTTCCTCACAGTTTCTTCAAGGATTTTTATTGTTTCATGCCTTGGATTTAAATCTTTTCTCCATCTTGAATCAATTTTTATAAGTGGTGAGAGATGCAGGTCCAGTTTCAGTCTTTTACACGTGGTTATTGGGTTATCCCAGCACCATTTCTTGAATAGGGATTCTTTTCCCCAGTGTATGTTCTTGTTTGGTTTATCAAAGATAAGGTGGCTGTAAGAGGTTAATTTCATCTCATGGTTTTCTATTCAGCTCCAAATGTCAATGTTTCTGTTTTTGTGCCAATACCATGCTGTTTTGATCACTATGTCCTTGTAGTATAGCCAAAAGTCTGGTAGGGTAATAGCCCCAGCTTTGTTTTTATTCTAAGAACTGCCTTGGCTATATGGGGTTTCTTCTGGTTCCATACAAAATGAAGAATTATTTTTTCCAAATCTTAAAAGTATGATGATGGTATTTTAATGGGGATTGCATTTAATCTGTAGATTGCTTTGAGTAGTATAGACATTTCACAATGTTGATTCTTCCCAGCCATGAGCATAGTATGTGCTTCCATTTGTTAATATCTTCTGCTATTTATTTTCTTAGGCTTTCACAATTTTCTTTGTAGAGGTTCTTCATCTCTTTTGTTATGTATATTCCTAGGTATTTCTTTTTTTTTTGAAGCTACTGACAAGGAAATTGTTTCCTTGATTAGCTTTTCATGTTGGCTATCATTGGCATATACAAAGGCTGTTGATTTGTGGACATTGATTTTTATATCCTGAGACATTGCTGTATTTTTTTATCACTTCCAGTAGTCTTGTGGTTGAGTCCTTGGGGTTCTTTAAGTGTAAGATCCTATCGTAAGCAAAGAGTGAGAGTTTGATCTTCTCTGCACCCATTTGGAAACCCTTTATTTCCTTCTTTTGCGTGATTGTATTGGTTAGAACTTCCAGCACTATGTTGAATAGTAGTAGCAATGGAGAACAACCTTGTCTAGTTCCAGTTCTAAGTGGAAAAACTTTCAGTTTTACTCTATTCAGTATAATATTCGCTGTGGGTTTGTCATAGATGGCTTCAATCAGATTAAGAAATGTGCCGCTTATCCCTAAATTATTAAGTGATCTAATTAGAAAAGGATGCTGAATTTTATCAGATGCTTTTTCTACATCTATTGAGAGGATCATGTGGTTTTGTTTTTGCTTCTGTTGATATGGTGAATTATGTCTATGGACTTGCATATGTTAAATCAGCTGTGCATCCCTGGGATAAAACCTATTTGATTTTGATGAATGATTTTTTTAATGTGTAGCTGTAATCTGTTGGCTAGGATTTTATTGAGAATTTCTGCATCTATATGCATTGGTGAAATTTGTCTGAAATTCTCTTTTTTAGTTGGGTCTTTTCCTGGTTTTGGTATCAGGGTGATGTTTACTTCGTAGAACACATTGGGGAAGATTCTCAATTTTTTGGAATAATTTCTACAATATGAGTATAAGCTCTTCTTTGAAGGTTTGATAGAATTCTGATATGAAGCCATCTAGACCAGGGATGTTTTTGTTCTTGTTGTTGGGAGTTTTTTTTTTTTTAACTGTATTCAAATTAACATGAGGGTACAATATTTAGTTTACATTGTTCTCACTTCCAAGATAAAGTTCCATTTGTAGAAGAGCCCTCACCCTCAGTGTTGGGAGATTTTTTTATTGTTTCTTCCATCTCAGTTCTTGAAATCAGTCTGTTCAAGAGATCTATTTCTCCTTGATTAAGTCTAGGGAAAGGGTGAATCCACCTGGACCAGGGCTTGTTTTGTTGGGAGATGTTTTATTGTTTCTTTGATCTCAGTTTTTGAAATCAGTCTGTTCAAGCGATCTAGTTCTTCTTGATTAAGTCTAGGGAGAGGTTGTGATTCCAAGTATTGATCCATTTCTTACACATTGTCAAATTTCTGGGCATAGAGTTTCTTGTAGTACTCAGAGATGATCTATTGTATCTCTGTGGCATCTGTTGTTATTTCCCCTTTAGCATTTCTGATTGTAGTTATTATAGATTTTACTTTTCTGTTTCTAGTTAATCCGGGCAAAAGTTTATCAATTTTATTTATTTTTTCAAAAAATAACTTTTTATTTTGTTAATTTCCTGAATGATTCTTTTGTTTTCAATTTCATTAATCTCTGATTTAATTTTGGTGATTTCTTTTCTTCTGCTGGGTTTGGATTATATCTCTTTTTACAATTCCATAAGATGGTTCATGAATTTGTTGATGTGCTCTCTTTCTGTTAGTCAAATATAGGCATCTAATGCAATGAATTTCCCTCTTAGGACTGCTTTTGCTGTATCCCACAGGTTTTGGTAACTTGTATCTTCATTGTTATTATGTTTGAGGAATTTAACAGTTTTCTTTTTTATCTTTTCCTGAATCCAACTTTCATTCAGCATAAGGTTAATCTCCAAGTAATTGTGTGGGGATGAACACTTTTGTTGCAGTTGAGTTCTACCTTTATTGCCTTCTGGTCTGAGACAATATAAGGTATAATTTCTATTCTTTTAATTTTGCTGAGGTTTGATTTGTATCCTGGGCCGTGGTCAATTTTGGAGTATGTGCCATGGGCTGACAAGAAAAATGTATGTTCCTTAGCTGTGGGATGATGTGTTCTGTACATGTCTATTAATCCCGTTTGTTGTAGGGTCACATTTAAGTCCTTTGTATCTTTGTTTAGTTTCCGTTTAGAAGATCTGTCCAGTTCTGTCAGAGGTATATAAAAGTCCCCAACTATTATGGTGTTATGGGATATCATATTGCTCAGACCCATCAAGGTCTGTTTCATAAACCTAGGAGCATTTAAGTTGGGTGCATAAATATGTAAAATAGAAATGTCTTCTTGTTGTATTATTCCTTTAACCAGTATAAAGTGTCTTTGTCTTTCTTAACTTTAGTTGCTTTAAATCCACTTGTATCTTAAAATAAGATTGCAACCCTTCTTTTCTTCTGATTTCCATTTGCTTGAAATACTGTTTTCTATCCCTTAACCATGAGTATTGATTTGTCCTTAAGGTGTGTCCTTAGGTGTGTCTCTTGGAGACAGCATATGGATGGCTTGTGCTTTTTTATCCAATCAGCCAGCCTGTGCCTCTTCAGTGAATTCAGTCCATTAACATTTATTGAGAGAATTGATAAGTGTGGTAGCATTCTATTCATCTTATTTTGTGAAAGTCCATTTTGTAGTTTTATCCTTTGTACCATTATGAAAGCTAAACTTTGACCTTTAGCGTCTGGGTATTTACTTTGCTGGTGGTCCATTGTGGTTGTCAGTGTTGAGAATAGGTCTAAGTATTTCCTATAGAGCTGGTCTTCTTATGGCAAATTTCCTCAGTGCTTCTATGTCTGCAAAAGATTTGATTTGATTTCTACATCAATTTTGAAGCTTAATTTAGCAGGGTACAGAATCCTGGGCTGAAAATTGTTTTGTTTAAGAATGTGGCAGGTAGGCTTGGCGCCCATAGCTCAGTGGTTACAGTGCCAACCCCATACACTGGGGCTGGCAGGTTCAATCCCAGCCCAGGCCTGCTAAACAATCATGACAGCTACAATTTAAAAAAAAAAAAAAGTAGCCAGACGTTGTGGCAGGCACCTGTAGTCCCAGCTACTTGGGAGGCTGAGGCAAGAGAATCACTTGAGCCCAAGAGTTTGAGGTTGATGTGAGCTGTGACAACACACCAATCAACCAAGAGCAATGTCTGGCTCAAAAAAAAAAAAAAAAAAAAAGGATGTGGCAGGTAGATGACCCGGCTAGTTATCATACCTTTGTCAGATTCACAACATGCAAATATCTCTTCCCATTCTGGAGGTTGTCTGTTTGCTTTAATTGTTGTCTCCTTATCCGTACAGAAGCTTTTCAGTTTAATTAAGCCCTATTTATTTATTTTTGATGTTGCAATTACCATGGAAATCTTTATAAAATCTTTCTCCAGGCCCATATCTTCAAGTGTTTTTCCCATACTTTCTTCAAGGATTTTTATTATTTCATGCCTTGAATTTAAATCTTTTATCCATCTTGAATCAATTTTTGTAAGTGATTAGAGGTGTGGGTTCAGTTTCAGTCTTTTTCATGTGAATATCCAGTTCTCCCAACATTATTTATTCAATAGGGAGTCTTTCCTTCAGTGTGTGCTCTTGTTTGGTTTATCAAAGATTAAGTAGCTGTAAGATGTTAGTTTTATCTCATGGTTTTCTATTCAGTTCCAGGTGACTATGTCTCTATTTTTGTGCCAATACTATGCTGTTTTTATCACTATGGATTTTTAAAACAGCCTAAAGGCCAGTAGGGTGATATCCCTGGCTTTGTGTTCATTATTAAGAATTGCCTTGCCTATGTGGGTTTTTTCCTGGTTCAGCCTCTTAGTATTTTGAAATAATTAATTAGATAATTAATTAAAACACACAAGGTATGCTAAATCCCATGTGTGAAGAGTTAGGGAGGAAAGAAATGGGCACCACCATTTACCAGGTACCCTTTATGTCTTGGAAATTTTACATATACTACATAATTAGCTCATCTGATCTGACTTTTTAAAAAAAATACCCTCTAGGTTCGTATTATCATCTTTATTTGTTTATATCAAGAAACTGAGCCTTTGATTAAATTACTTGGCCAAAAAGCAAGTCAGCCAGTGTGTTGGCATGAGACCTGGGCTCTCTGCCTTGACGTTCATCCCCACTCTCTGTGCTGCTGCTCCAGGTGGAGAACCCTGCAGCAGGCAGACCTGCTGCTGGGACAGGCAGGCAAGGTACTTCCAAGTGCAAAGGTATGAAGTTTAAAGGATGCTTTTAGAGAAAAATCAAAAGATTTTATATAAATACATAGGGAACACTGTTACTTTCATGGTAAAAAAAAAAATCAGGTTTAATTTTTTAAATGTCAGAGTACCACAATGACCAATTAGGAAAGAGACAGGAAGACAGAGGGGACTATGGGGTCCAAGATGTCAAAGCGAAGAGCAGAACCTGAGAGTATTAGGGCACAGCAAGCATGTCCCAGCTGGTAAAAGGAGTGGACCTTCCCAGAGCAGCTGGCTGACGCCGTGAGGGATGCAGCCCTGTTGACAGTAAGCTTGCCCAGAAGCCACGCAGGGATGTGTCTAAAGATGAAACAAGAAAATCCATTTCTCATCCAGGGAGTAGAGTGGCACTGGAAAGAGTCACTGGAGGCCTCCAGGGCCCAGGAGCCAGGAGTCACTGGGGTACTCCAGGGCCCAGGATCCAAGATACTCCAGAGCCCATGAGCCATGAGTCACTGGGCACTTCCACAGCCCAGGATCTGGGGGTCACTGGGGCACTCCAGAGCCTAGGATCTGGGAGTCACAGGGGCCACTCCAGGACCCATACCCAGGAGTCACTGGAGCACTCCAGGGCCCAGGAGCCGGGAGTCACTGGGGACCATCCAGGGCCCAGGATCCAGTATAGGGCATGTGCCCCAAGTGAACTCATAGAGTTCCTTTATGGGCAGTTTTAACCTTATACTTATGGACTCTTAGGGGATCCTTGGATAGGCTCCTAAGTGCCCTCAAACCCTTGCTGTTGTGTGCAGATGTTTTGTGTATATTTGTCTTTTTCTGGGGAGATAGTCATGGGGTTTTTAAAAGATCTATGACAAGAAGAAGGCTTTCAAAATTTATTAGATGTTTTTCTTCTTGAAGTGCCAGGCTAATTGTCTAGCCATATGATAGATTGTGTTAAATGGTCTGACACTCCTAATTTTTGGAATAAAAATGAATTCTTAGTGAGTGATCTCACTGCCTGCACTTCTGTCTAATTCTGTCCTGGTATTTGATAGAACTCGTTAGGGGATTAGGTAAGACCGGATGTTGGTACATTTGATGTCATTAAACCAAGAAGGGAAGGGGGAAAAAATAAAGAAATCTTGCTAAATATATTGTGGAGCTGATGTAAATGCTGAGCAGCTGAGGGACATTCTTTGTCCTCCATGCCAACGCTTTGAAACCCTGTTCAGAAACAGACTGGAGTGACGGAGACAGCTCCATCTAGACGCTGTGTGGTGTGATGGCAGATGCCTGTCTCTCCAAGAAATACTACTTTACTTGTGTGTCTACGGAGAGGGTGTGGGAGGCTGTCATGTCCTGGATTGCACAACATTTTTGTAAGCAGATACAACTAGTGTTGAACCTGGAGAAACAACAGAAGCTACCTTATCACCCGGTGGCACTTACTTATGCTCACAGTTCCAGTTTCCCGACTAGAAAGACAGTGAAGAATGTGTCACACAGGACCCAATTTGTGTGAGAAGTTTTGTCAGATGACACGCAACCTCCCAAATTTATTTTCTACCTGTCTTTTCTTTCTACTTTTTGTTTTTGCCCTTTTCCAATCTCATTTTAGATTTGCTATTTAGAAAATACTCAAAAATGGATGGATACTGGGAGGGATTGTACAAACAAATGTACTTAATGCCACTGGGAGAACACTTAAAGATGGGTGAAATGGTTCAGTTTTATGTTTTGCATATTTTACCACAATAAAAAGGTATATTGGATAATTTTTTACCTTTTGATGTAAGAACTCCAAATATCTTTATGTGCCAAATGTCAAACTCTTTCCCATGCACGATGTGAGTATGTGAGGAATAGGCCAGAGCGTGTGTGGGACACAAGTGTGCCGTCAAGGACTGTGGTCCTGCTCTGTCACTCACTGCCTGGGGGACCTGGTGACATGTCTGGAAGCAGATGTTAAGCCCTCAGTAAATGCTGCCTTCTCCTTCCTCCATCCTCTCCCCACATCTTGTCTCTTCCTCAGTAACATGAGGAGGTGTTGGCCTCAGTGATCCCCATGAACTTTTTAGCTCTGCTGATCTGTGGTTTAAACTCACTATTAAAATAACAGGTCTGCAGAACAGTATGAAAACCCTGTGTGGTTCCGACTTTCCTCTGCTCTCTACTCTTTCTTTCTCAGCCTGCCAAGAATCATTCACGAGCTTGGACGTGATGGGAGAGAGGATCGAGGCGGCTCAGGACAGAGGGCAGAGGAGGAGCCAGGTGCCCAGCTGGGTCAGGGAGGCAGCGAGCCCGGAGTCAGCCCTAACAGTGCCTTGTTTTATGGGAACCATGGGGAGGCCTGCAGCCCCAGATTCTCTGGAGGGTATGCGACGTTGGCCAGATTTAGCACAATGATTTTCATACAAGGCAAATGGTGGGAACTTAGAGACTAAATGCAGAGAGAGAAGCTGAGTTTGTCATGACAGAAAGAAGCAGCAAGAAGCAGAGCCTCTGCGGGGAAGGAGTGTCCAGGGGTGACAGGTGGAGAGGAGGGCTGAGGGCTGGCATGGGGTTAGTCCTGGCAGGATTCCGCCTGAAAGCAGAGGAACTCTGGCCTGGGACATGAAGACAGGCAGAACCCAGTCCCTCCATTTGCTTCTGCCACATGGTCTGCTGACACTGGTGTCCTTCCTGTACTCATGTATTTATTCACTCACCACGCTCCTGCCAAGCACTTCTCTAACTGCCAGGCTTGGGTGGTGAAGAGAAGCGAGGTCCCTGCCACCAGCAGTCTTACATAAATCTAGAGGGAAGACAGGTAATTATATAGTAAATAAAGGTGGGTTTTATTATCCCCTGATGGACCCAAACAGGGGATAATAAAACATGCATAGTTGTTGGGGAGAGGACAGAGCGTGGTAAGAGAGAGGGTGTCTCTGAGAAGGGTGACAGATTTGAACTAGACCTCATGGAGGAGAAGGAACCACCTTAGCTAAGGACACAGGGAAGGGAATTCAAGGCAGAGAGGCAAAAGATTGCACCCTGTGAAACAACCATGTAGCACTAACAAGCTAATCAACCGTTCACAAATAATTAAATTGCTGTAGGACCTGCAGCCTTGTCGCTTCACTTTGAAATTTCATTGGGAGCACATGGGGAAAATGATAATGTTTCCTTTTGGGGAGAGGGATGTCATCTCTCCAAATTATAGTGATGGCAGTGGGTATCCTTCAGAGACAGCCATGCTTGGAGTCAGCACAAGCCACCCCACCCCCACCCCCACCCCACCCCCGCGGTGTGTCCTTGGGCAAGGCACCTCTCTGAGCCAGGGTTCTCTCACCCAGCCAGTGGGCTAATAATGCCTACCATACTCATAGCACCATTTCTAGCAAATGAAGTTTTCAGTAAATGTAAATAATGATGATGCTTCAGTACAGGCTAGTACTCCATGTATAAAGTCTACACAGACCCCCAAATTAGTTCAGGTTCATTGCTTTCATTGCTTATTTCTTTTTTGCTTTTTCTTTTTTCTGAATTATTAGTGGCAAGTAGTTCTGATTGCACCATCTTTGTGTGATAGAAGTGAAAATCTGAAAACCTTTCCACTGCATTTGAGAATTTAAGCCCCTTGAATGTTGAAGAAGTGAATTTTTTCTAGCTGAAGTTCTCCAACTAGGATAACTTGGTCCCAGCAGTTAACACTTGTAAGTGGAAACTTTAGAAGCTGTTTATCCTGTTTGAAATGGCTGCATCTCCTTCCCCTCCCTTCTCTGTTGCAGCGCGGAAGCCATTTCCTTACTTCACCTCCCCGGCCAGTAGAACAAGACACAAAAGCACAAGATCTATGATTCAGAGGTCTACTGTCTTATACAAGTGACTATTTAAATTCCCTTTGAAAAGTAGATTTTTTTCTTTTAATTCATCCCTAAATTTCAAAAAAATTACCATCAGTTGACCTCTTCCTGTTTAAAACCCTCTGGCCATAAACCAGTGTGTGATTGGCTGCTCCATGTGGTGTTTCTGTGTAGACAGAGATTCCAGGCCACTCACAGTTAGCATGCTTGTCTCC
Organism: Perodicticus potto; assembly: GCA_963574655.1. Lineage (NCBI taxonomy): Eukaryota > Metazoa > Chordata > Mammalia > Primates > Lorisidae > Perodicticus > Perodicticus potto. The sequence goes on along the minus strand of CAUYRH010102881.1, from coordinate 49,443 downwards.
AAAGCTGTCCTCAACCTCTCAGTCATATTTTATACATCCTGAGGCCAGCTAAACATTTGAGATTTGACCCTTCTTATTAGATAGGAGTCTCTAAGTACAATTTGTATTTTGGAAGCTAAATTTTGAACTCTTGTTTTCTAACCACGTTAATTTGTCTTTCTACTCAATTCAGGGGGGAAGGTGATTGAGAGTGTGTGTGTGTGTGTGTGTGTATACGCGCGTGCATGCATGTAGATGTGGAAGAATCACTTACCGTCCCTAAAAATCTAGAGTCTGGCTTGGGGCTGGGGGTCCAAAAGAGGTGTTTTGAAGATAGGAATTCCAACAATCCCCTTGGCGTGCTGCTCACAGGCAGGTTGGATGAATCTTTCATCCCACATGATCATATTAAACACAGTGGAGAAAGTTAGCTTATGGACTCTGTATCCTAAAGCATGATGTCTTATCCTTGAAGGTTAAGCAAACTTGGATTCAGGTTCAAACAGGAGCATAAATCAATTCTGAACATTTTGTTTTGTGTTCTTTGTATCACTCCAAATCCCAGTAAGAAAGGAAGAGGCAATTAGGATAGGAAAGAATTGATAAGAGAACATGAGGAGCACTAGTGGAAATTGGAAGATGATTAAGCCACTTTTGTGTTTCTTACAATTATGTTGTTAATATTAGATTTGCACAGTAGACAAAAATACTTCCACCTGTTTTTTTCCCCAGGAAAAAATAAATAGGGCGTTGCTCATCAAATCCTATTAAAGCCACTAAGAAAATCTTAGCTAAGAATTGAGTTGTAGGGATAAAGAATGCAGTCAGCTCTACTTATACAAGAAGTACCTTCTAGAAAGCTTGATCATTTCACACCTAATTGGCATAAACATTCCCTTGCCTACTGTTTGCAGCTGGAGACCCAGTTGTATTTTTTATGACTGTTGCTGTAATTAAATACCATTTCCTTTTTTAACTTAAGAATATGGGTTCCTCTGACTTTTCCTTTTAAGTAAGTGTAAGATTATGCAAGAGGTAATTACTTACAGATAATTTCCCCTATCTGGGATATGTTACTTTACTTGTAAGTGAATGAATAGTAACCATTCTATATTTCTTTTAAAACTTTCCCCCAACTTCTCTAACAGTAAATATGAAGATATGAAAAAGCAGCACTTTCATGCTTGGTGTAGCATCACCATCTATCTTCACCCACCTCTTCCTAAGAGCAGTCTGGTGAGCCACTTCAAGACTTTGTGAGGTCTTCAGAAATCAATCTAGCCCCAGAATTCCAGGAGGGCAGGAAGTGTCCATGGCTCTCTTATTCACCCTTGTTTTGAGACACCCAAACCATACCCAGTACCTTGGAGGAGGGAAGTAATAACTCACGAACAAATGTATTGGGCACTGTCCTATGGGATTCTGGAGTCTGAAGCAAGTCCAAGAAAACTAGTATGTGAGGCAGCCTGGGCTACACTCTCCAATCAAGGAACCACTAATGGCATGTGACTATTTAAAACAAAATTAATGTAAATTAATTAAAGTTACAATTTAGTCTCTTGCTGGCAATAGGTATGATTCCAGTGCTCAGTTGCCACATGTGGCTGATGGCTGCCATATTGGACAGCACAGATACTGAACATTTACATCATCACAAAACTTGCGTTAGCACTGGGAGAATACCATTAGCAAATAGGTCAGGTGTGGTGGTGTGCACCTGTAGTCCCAGCTACTCGAGAGGCTGAGGCAGGATGATCACTTGAGCCTAGGAGTTTGAGGCAAACCTGGGCAACATGACAAGAACCCATCTGTTTTTTTTTTTTAAAAAAAAAAAAAGTGTCATTACTAGAAGCCTTAAGTTGCCAGCCCAATCTTTTCCAAGTAAAATTTTTATGTGGCCTTAATATGCAAATGTACACTCATAATACCAAAAATAGGTCTTTTATACATCTCCCCCCATGCTGTGGGAATTCAGCCAAGAAAGGTAGGTAGCCTACAGAGGTGGCTATCTCTTTAAGACATGTAGCAGACAGCAGTGAGACTGTCAGCAAGACCGGCCTTCAATTGGCATACACCTACTCAGCTATACCAGTTGTCAAAATAGTGAACTATCTGTACCAGTTAAGAAAAACATGCTGTTTTAAGCTCCTCCAGTATCACCTTCCAGTGACCTGGAGGCCCTGGCCATTTGCCTAGGATTCGCTCAGCCTCTTCCCAGTTCCAACAAAATGAGCTAGTTAACCTCTGTCCCATCCTTGAGGGTTGGGGGTTTCTCAAGGACCCTGCCCCCTAAGTCTCCCCCATAACTTCCACGGCCAGCTCCCTGATCAGAGAACCACTGGACTCAAGAAGACCTAAAAATCATCTTATCCAGCCCCTTCATTTTACCAAAGAAATCAAGTCCTGGAGTCACTTGACTAATCTGTGGCCAATTCAGAAATAAAATTCAAATCTCTTAACTCAGGACTTTGCTGTTATTGTTGTAGTATCTTCCCAGGTTAGTTTTCTGAACTATAAAATGGGGATTAATATCTTTATGCCTCACATAAAGAGAGGCATAACTTTGCAGAACACACTTGTATACATACTCATTGAATCTTCATGAAAACCTGTAAGAGAGAGGCCAGGCACTGTGGCTCACACCTGTAATCCCAGCACTCTGGGAGACCAAGGCAGGTGGACTGCTTGAGCTCAGGAATTCAAGACCAGCCTGAGCAAGAGTGAGATCCTGTCTCTAAAAATAGCCGGGCATTGTGACAGCTTGAGATTAGGAGTTTGAGGTTGCTTTGAGATATAATACCACGGCACTCAACCCCAGGGCAACTGAGACTCTGTCTCCAAAAGAAAGAAAGAAAGAAAACCTGCACGAAGTGTTGAACAGCATGCCCAGCACCACAAAGCTGCTGTGAGGGAAAGGCCTCCATCCCTACACTCGGAACCATCAGCTCTTTTTGTAAATGTGTGATAATGGAGCCATGTGGCACCACTTGTTTTTAGCTTGTGTGGTATTTTGCATTCAGGATTTAGTGACGCTAACAGTAATAACTTTGTTCAAGTGATGCACTTTATTTATTTTTTTCTTACTCTGACAGCAAGCCAATTACGCAGACTTTTGTTTGAGCATTGAAGCAGAAGTGGGCTGCTTCAAAGTTTATTTTTAAAATGAGAGAATCCAAATTTGTAATTAGCTTTACAAATGCTAGTTGTGTAGTTTGAGTATCTAAAGAGCTTCTGATAATCGTTTCTGTGATTACTGGTGGTTTGTTTTTTGTGTTTTCCCCCGAAGTAATTAGACCCTTTAGAAAAAACAAAGTCTACTCTTTGTGGGGTTATTTCCTCTCTGCTCACTTTGTTTTTTACACCATGTAGTCCTGGTGTGCTTATAAAATTAACCTTATAGCTGATTGTGGCAAAGAAAAATCATTTATAGGCTATTCTACCCACTTTGAAAAGCAATGATCAGGAAAATGCTACTAAAAACATAAAAAGAAACCACAGCGAAGGGAACATACCACTTCTTGATACATCTGTGGTCTTTTTGTTATGGATCATTTTGATAGAAATAATCCTTATTTCTAGATAAAATTGTTGGGTAAGAATTATAATGAAATTATAATTTTCTAAATCCTTACCCCACAACCTTAGCCATTTTATAGTATATAGGGGGTACAGAAATTGAGTTTATAGAAAAGGGAATGGGGTTATCTCCTTTCATATGACAGACGTCTCTTCAGTTTTCTTTTATTGGCATATAAAAATCGCGGCATTCTCTGCACCGATTATCCTATAAGGTAACATACATACAAAGGGGAAAGAGAAAGACAAGTTATTAGAAACAGCTATGCAGGGAGAGGAACTAGGGCTGCGCCCTGCTCTAGCAGTCCTGATGTGCAGGCATGTGTGGGAAGAGCGTGTGCGCGCTTGTGGTTTTGACCTCTGCGTTGTGTATATGTCTTGTGTCTTCCTGCAGGTATTCCCTGTTTTGTGTCACATGCACGTGACAGACTCTGACCCCCTCTGTTGTGCTCTAGGAGATACAGCCTCCCTCTGGTCACCATAGGACCTTCAAAGAGTATTATGATGAAGAATCTTCTTAGACTCCATTTACACCATTTTCTCCGATTTGTGTGTATGCTACATAGGGTGCTGTCAAAAGAATGAAAAAATAAAGTTTGTGATTTATATCTAGACTTGGAGTCATTGTGGTAATAAGACAGTAGGCTTGAATAGATCTTTGAAATTCCTCCCAACTCGCTTGTGTCCAGGGCAGCTGATGTGAGTGAGCACATACTGTCACTCGCTGCCATCACCCTTCATGCCAATGCACTCAGCATAAATGAGACAGCCCCATGAGGCACAGTGCACACACGCGGGTCAGTCACTGTTACCAGCTGGTCTGGTCTGATTTTGTCTTCACATCTCTTTCTGCTGTCTGAGGTCATACTGAGGAACAGCACAGTGTCCCAGAAATACGCAAACACCTGGAGGAAGGAAGCACAAACCTCAGTATCTAAAAGCTGAACTGTCAGCCCGCAGGTGATCCGCGCTTTCTCTTCTGATGGTCTGTGAATTCCTTGTGAACTCTCCCAGGCCCCACGTACAAGCTCCCCAGTGTCCACATCTGACTCAGCCTGGCCCAGTGACAGCCACGAAGGCAAACTTACATTAATTCCATAGCTCTTGGTATGTGAACCTGTTCACTATCTTTTGTGTAAGGAAAATAAAAATAAAATCTGGTGAGTTTGGTCATCACTGGTAGGATTGTGTTAAGATCTGTGAGGTGCAAGTATCTTTTTCTGTGCCTGTGATAAAGTTGGTGATTACATTAAATAGGCTCTCCTGCTGCTGGAAAGAATGTAAAGTGGTGCATCGTTTCTAAAACGTCATCCAGACCCTTAAGTTTGTCCCATTTCATGCCATAATTCTTTTTCCAGGAATCTACCTAAGAAAATGTTCAGAAATCTAGACAATCTGATATTTAGATATGTCCCTCAAAGTGTTTTTCCAATAACAAAAAAATAATCTGAAATTCAACAAATATGAGAAATAGTTTAATAAATAAGATGCATTTCTATTGGGAATAATATTACATGGATGTCAAAAAATATGTTTGGGGGCCAGTGAGAGACCCTATCTCTATTAAAAATAGAAAAACCTGAGGCAAGAGGGTCGCTTGAGCCCAAATTGGAGGTTGCTGTGAGCTATGATGCCACAGCACTCTACCCAGGGCAACAGCTTGAGACTCTGTCTTAAAAACAGTTTTGGGGTTTTTTTTGAGACAGAATCTCACTTTGTCACCCTGTGGCATCACAGCTCATAGCAACCTCAAACTCTTGGGCTCAAGCAACCCTCTTGCCTCAGCCTCCCAAGTAGCTGAGACTATAAGCACCTGCCTCAATGCCCAGCTTTTTTTTTTTTTTTTGAGACAAGGTCTCACTCTTGTTCAGGCTGGTCTCAAACTCCTGAGCTCAGGCAGTCTGCCTGCTTCGGCCTCCCAGCATGCTAGGATTACAGGTGTGAGCATGTTTTTGAATAATTTTCAATAACTTGGGGAAAAGTTCACCTTCATATCACTCACATTTCATTTCATAATTAAATGAAACAAAATCACTCCCACCCTCACCACAACAATCCTGGGAAATTGACTTACAAATTTAAAAATGGGAAGGACTCGCCATTCTAGGAACTCTCCTTCAAAATTCCTGAATATTTAGCATAGTATTAGGAATTAACATAGGCCAGACCCAATGCTGGGGGCTGCTGTTCCCCTCTGGAGCAGTCCACTCTGTGCCAGCTGTGAAGTGCACGATGCTTTCTGGGCACTGTACACTCGGGGTCTTCTCCCCTCGAGGAGACAGGCCCTCTCCCTCTTCAGATGTGCTGTGCTACTGACCTTGGCTGTCTGGCTTGGATGCGTCTGTCAGCTTGTGCATATATTCTGTTGACTCTGTACCAGTGACCATTCTTCAGTACTGGGAACCAAGACCCAGGGAACACAGGCCTGACAGCTGGTCACTGAACCTGACACGCCCTCATACCTAATTCAGAATTCAAAAGTTTTCAAAAGAGGGTTTGGAGGGGAGGGAGGGCTTTTGTCATTTCTCTAGTAGAAAAACTTGACCTAATGTTGGCTCTATTTTTTTCCCACTCAATAAGAATAATCATCTGTTTTTTGTGCAGAAACATTGAATATGGTTAATTATGGTGTGCTACTCCATCCCTTCAGAGGGTGATAGGTAATAATTGGTAGCTATATCATATTACTCTTAGAAAACCAAAACTCAGTGAAAACAAAAATCCTGAAATGTATCTTGCCCGAGGAGTTTCAGTGAAGGGATTGTGGACCCATAAATCAAAATAGTATTATTTTGTGATTCATCAGTGTCACAATTACCACTGCTCTTTTTTTCTATATACTTTTCTGTATTTTCCAAATGTTCTACAATAAGTATGTATTATCAGGAAAAGATAAGTATTATTCATTTAAAAAATAAACACATTTGAGGCATCTGAGAATCATTTCGGTCAGAAGTTTTGAATGAATATTTGCTTCCTGAATCTCTTTTCCTCATCCTTACAACAATCACATGTGGGATTTTTGTTTTGTTTTATCTTTTAAGACAGTTTCCCTGTCACCCAGGTAGAGTGCAGTAGCATCTCACAGCTCACAGCATCCTCCCACCTCCGCCTCCTGGAATGTTGGGATTACAGGCATGAGCCACCGCACCTAGCCACAAGTGTGTTTTTCAAACTGAGGTATTGATTTGTTAGCAGAAAACATTCATGAGATGGAAGAGGAGAGAATTGATTAAACTTGGATCTATCACCAAGTTCCTTTGGGGTTTAGGAAAGTGTGCAGTGAAAAGGAAACACCTCAAGGAAAAGTCCTTCCACCTGACGCAGCTGAGGCGTTGGTGCCACCGGCTGTGGTGTCACACGGAGCTTCTGTGCACTGGTCAGGAGGTGCACAGCCAAAAGCACAGGGCATTAGCGTGGCAGTTGTGAAAAGGATAGCAGGAGGGAAGGGAACCGTTCACAGGCACTGTTTGCTCTGCTGATGGACAACTTTTCCTGCCCCATCAGGTGGACACTCACTGACCTGTCACTGACCTGTCACAGGTCACCCCACAGAGCTCTGGGTACAGGTCTGAATGGACGGCCAGAGCTATCTCATCTCACCCTGTGCCCAGTCCCCTGCCTCCTAAGACTCAGAGCCAGCATAGGACCTGGAAAAATCTTATGTAAGTCTGAACTAAGGCTTCTTTTCCTTAACTAAACAATGATAGTAACAAACACCTGAATTACGTTTCTTTAATAACGTACTTTGAGATTTACTGTTGAGGAAAGGAGCAAAGGCTGGAATCTGGTGTTGGCCGTTCCCTAACTCAGTGTTTCCTGAACGTCAGCTTGTGTCAGAATCACTGGAGACCGGTTAAAGTACAGATTGGGGGGTGGGGAATGCCTCCTGTTCAGATTTCTAGTTTGGTGGATCTGGAGGTCTGGTACAAACCAGGAATTTGCTTTTTTTCCCCAAGTTTCCAAGTGATACTGATGCAGTTGGTCCAGGGAGAACCTCTGTTTTATATCTTGTGACTGAAAGGATGAATGATAAAGGTAGAAAACTGTATTACTTCAGTATTAAATATCATTAGATTAAGGTATTCACTGCTTTGTTTAATGCATTGGCTTGTGTCTTAGGAAAGAGAGTGTTAAGGTCTGCTCAGCACCTTCACACTGTTAAGTCCAGCCACGCAGATGCCATGATTCCTGCTGGCTTCACCTCAGAGCTGCTGGGGCCAGTCACTCTTCACCCTCGGTGTTCAACAGGCGCGACGAATAGGCCTGTTACTAGGCCAGAGCGCTGGCTCGGTCCTGCAGGTGTGCACACCAGGCTTCTAGATGCACTCGGAAGGGAAAGCCTACTCAGCCCTGGGCTGGGAAACACGCTGCTCCCTCGCAGAGTGAGTCTTCACCACCTGCCCTTCCCCTCACGCACTGCAGTGTGCCTGGACTTAGAAAACACCGGGAAAGGGAGGTCTGGGACAACAAGTTAGCCCAAGCCAGGGAGTCTAGGTTGCTGTGGGGTTTTAAGTTCTCAGGACTGGCATATTTTGAGCATCAGCGTGTTGCTGTGTTAGCTTTCAAACAAGCCAATCAGCCACCTGCTGAGCACAAGAATAATTCATCACAGATTAATAGAAGAAAGTGGCCAAGTTGGGCTAAACAGATACACACTTGGGAATGTGTGAGCACGCGTACATGCGCACCTGTGCTACTGTGAGTGTGCAGTGGGTGCATTCTGTGTGTTTCTGAGCTTTCGCTGTAAGAATTTTAAACTTTTTTTTCTTGTTTCACTGAGTTGATGTTGAGTATAAAAATAGTATGAATGATGCTGTCCAGGGAGCACTTGAGAAATTTCTGAGAAATTTCTGGGCATTTTAAATCTATGGGTAAGCACTGTGATTTATGATATTTGACTTGGTTATAGTAAACGTTATCTTTCCAAGTAGGACTTCAGATTTACAGTTCTTTTATTATAACCCTGGCATTGAGAATAATCACTGTTAATAAAGCAACTGCCAAGATATGTAATGAAAGAACGTATCTATTGCCTGAATGTTAATAGACTCAAAAATCCTGGAGATAAGATTTACTTTTCTTTTTCTTTAACTAACCCCAGTCAACCTCACCTGGAGATAGATTTAGATGCTCATGTTTAAAGTAAAACTCACAGAATCAGGAAAATAAGACAAAAAGCAGTAGGTGACAGGTCTGCAATGACACTCACCCCGAGCTGGTATTGGGGCTGGCGGAGCTGTGAATGATTTCGTTCTCCATTATGAGCCTGTCTTCACAAACTACACCGGCTGTGTCAAGCACCAGTCGTAGAAGGTAGGTCCCCGGTGTACAAAGCATCATCACTAGAAAGTGAAGAAAGGAGTTGGACAAAAGGCTCCTCTGTGCTCCGTCCTGCACGGCCCATCCCCAGATCTCCATGTTCACATGTCAGGTTTCCTACGCGATGACCTTTGCCATCAGTCAGGGAGGAAAGAAGGATGCTGTGACTCCCCAGGTAAGTCAGGACTTCGGACTCCTACTGGACCTTGAAGGGTCTGCCTTGGTCACTCTCGATAGCCTAGGACAGAGCAGACAGTCACCAAGCACCTGTAATGTCTCTATAAAACTGACAGGCATGCATGGAGATGGGGAGGTGGGAAACTTCTGTGTTTTCTGCTCAATTTTATGTGAACCTAAAACTACTCTTTTTTATACTGAGATGGAGTCTAATTTTGTCACCCAGGCTGGAGTACAGAGGTACTCACTGTGGCCTCATACTCCTAGGCTCAAGTGATCCTCCTGCCTCAGCCTCCAGAGTAGCTTGGAGTATGGGTACACACCACCACATGCAGCTAATTACTTTTTGCAGAGACAGGATCTGGCTATGTTGTCTACACCAGTCTCCAACTCAAGTAATCCTCCTTCCTCAGACTCTCAAAGTGCTAGAATCACAGTCATGGCCATCATGCCCAGCTTTAAAACTACTCTTAAAAATAAAGTTTATTAGTTTTTTAAAACTTCAAAACTTGAAAGTAGGGCATTTCATCAAAAAAAAAAAAATGAAGAGAATTGCTATGTGATCCCGCAGTTCTAATTCTGGATGTATAACCAAAAGAAGTGAAAGTAAGGGTTTAAACAGGTTATTTGTACACCCGTGTTCACAGCAACATTCATAATGCCAAAGAGTAGAAGCAACCCAAGTGTCCCTCAAAAGATACACGGATAAGCTAAAGGTGGTGTACATACACAATGGAGTCTTTATTCAGCCTTCAGAAAGAGGAAATTCTGGTGCATGGTGCCACGTGGAGGAACCTTGAAGATGGCAAGTGAAATGTGCCAGACACAGGACAAATGTTAACTGACCCCACCTACATGAGATACCAAGAGTTGTCAGATGTATAAAGTCAGAAAGTAGAACGGTGGTTTCCAGGAGGCTGGGGAATGGAGGAGTGGGGAGTTGTTAAATGATACTGAGTTTTTTTCAGTTTGGGAAAATGAAAAGTTCTGGAGCTGAGTGGTGGTGATGACTGCACAGCAGTGCCTGTGCACTTAATGCCACTGAGCTATACATTCAAAAGTGGTAGAATGGCAGACTTGGTGTGGATACTTTTTCATAGCTTAACTGAATACCAGGGCTCATTTCCTTCAAGAACACAGCGCAGAGTGATGGGTATTTAATGGCAGAGTCCCAGTTTGTAAGGCACAGTGAGAACGCAGTCCTGCGAGGAGGTGCCAGGTGGAGCCCACTGGCTTATCTGTTGGGCCCTGCTTTTCTATTTTTGCCTTTTATTCTGTGTTTCTAGAAAGCCAGCCTTTAAGAACAATTGGAAGATTCCTCTTTGGGCCCAGCAGCCCTGTTTCCTTCCATTCTCCTTCAAGCCTGGCCCCCTGGGCTGATCAGGGCTTAGAGTTCCTGACAGCTGTACTTACGGATCTATGGTTTCAAAAAGCTCAAAACCGCTGTCCTGAATTATCCCACTTTCTCCATAAAATATCAAGATTCTGTATACAAAGGATACAAAAAAGAATATGTACACATTCTAAGAAAGAAAAGAACTATTAAAATTGCAATACTCAAGTCACGTTTGATTTCTGCAGTTGTAAAAGGTACTTAACTGTGATTTAGATTCATCTTTTGTTATCAGTACATGTTGAGTATTACAATTTAAATACGGTGTTTTCTCCTTTCATAAAATATGTATACATTTTTTGGCATCCTCTGTATGTTATATATATACACATAAGTAAATATCTACTATACAGGCCCAATAGTAGGAGAATTATCATATATAGTTTTTTATATATAGTATATATGACTATTTTATATATTTGCCTCAAGGAAAAGATATAAACAAACACAGACATAAAATGAAGTGCAAGTATATAAATTAGTCCCCTCATTCTCACACCAGACTTTCCAAACCTACTCAGAAACAAACTCCTCATACATTTCACTTAGGTATTAGAAAACAGGGCAAAGCAGCAGAGGTTTCTGAGCCAATTGCCATGGGGAACTGCTAAAATATCAAAAAAACTGGAAGTAAAGGTTTCTGTAGAAAAGAGACTCCAGGTCAGCAGGTCTGAAGGAGAGACAGGGAAGTGCTTATTCTGTGACACCTACTTGCAACTCCTGGCATCCTGAGATCAGATGGGCACAGCGCAGACATAGAATCTAACCAAAATACATTCTACCCCAGGAGTTCAGAGCCCATAATTTTTGGATAGACTGACACAGGTTCACCCCAGAAAAGACCATCAGTCGCTCAGATGAAATGGCCTGAGGTTGAAACAGCCAGCAGAGGCAGACCATCGGGGCTCTCCTTGTCTCAGGATTCCCGGGGTCAGACGTGCCTAGTTGCAGACACTGAACTCATGTTTACAGTGGCTTAGCTACCTGGAACCCGGCTAACGAGAACCGTGAATTAAGTAACCGTACTCCCCCCAACCCTCTCCCTCCCACACACTCCACCCTACAGCACACACCCCACTTCTCTTTTTTAGAGATGAAGATGCAGAAAACAAGACAGCTTTGGTGTTTAGTAAAGGTGGGGAATATACCCTGGAGGATTTTTGTAGCTGATGAGGCTGACCTGCTGAATCAGTGAGAAAGGTTAATGTTTTATAATGAGGAAAAGAAACTGCTTTGGGAAAAGTCTTCTTGTCTTCAAATAATCTCATCAACTGAGGTTTGTACTTATTCTCATGCCTTAATAATAATCTAAAAATGTTGAGTGAGGATAGAAAAATATGCTATCCATTTTTATTCTTGAGAAACCACAAGTTTTGCCACCTTTCCAGCACCAGAGTTTAAATGTTAGATGTTCTATTTATGAAGCCCTCTGAAAGTTTCAAAATTATTTATTTTAAGAAAAATATGTTGGCCGGGCGTGGTGGCTCACGTCTGTAATCCCAGCGCTGTGGGAGGCCGAGGCGGGTGGATTTCCAGTGCTCACAGCCCGAGACCAGCATAAGCATGAGTGAGCCAGAAAAAAGACCCCGTCTCTACCACCAGGAAAGAACACCGCCGGGCGTTGTGGCGAGCGCCTGTAATCCCAGCTACTTGGGAGGCAACCAGCCCGCGCATCGTTACAAGGAAGGACAATGGAAAAAAAAAAAAAAAAACAAACACACACACACAAAAAAAAGAAAGAAAAATATGTTAAATAATTTTGTGAACCTATGTATTTAGCTCCTGTAGTCATTAGGAACCAATTGCATAATTTTGAAGCCAATTCTATTGTTTTTTTTAAAGAACATATGATTATTTATAACTGATTCAGATTATGTTCTTCTCAAGGGATCATCAAAATTAATTTTTATTCTCTGTAACATACACTAATATATAAATCAAAACTTTCAAATGACATTTCCTGTGAGTCTCCACATAAACTAAGCTGTGTTGTATTATAAAGCTGCCTAACAAGTGATCTCAGCTATAGTGCAAATGGCTTATCAATTGACTCTAATAGTTGCTGATTTTTTAGAAATGATTTGTGTGCTCTTTTTTGGATGCACCTGTCACTAGTGAAATAATATCTCTCTCTCTGAGCCCTTATTTAACCCAGGGGGATAACAGTGTGTTTTTGCAAGGACACCCCATTAAATTTTTTTAATCAAATTGTAAACACATAGATCATGTATACGTTAATGCATTTATGGGGTACAATGTGCTGATTTCATATAGAATTAGAAACGCTTACATCACACTGGTTAATATATACCTCATCTCGTTTACTTAATTATTGTGTTAAGACATTTATACTTTATACTAATAGATCCGACGTGTACCCTCTACCCCATTAAATTGATCAAGTGAGAGCTGGCACCTGCAGCTTCAGTACAGCTGGAAAGTCACAGACCATGTGTCGTGAGGAAATGTGTTTCTGCTCCTCTGTCCCAGAACAGGATTTGCAAAGCTTTGCAGGATAGCAGGATTTATATAGGAGTCCTTAGCTAGAAGTTAACATCTGTTATTTCTAACAGATTTTTCTGGTATTTCATGTCTTATTTGTCACTGGGCCAAATCATTATACTGAGTCCTAAGTATTAAGTGTACTAAATTTCTAAACAGAGTCAGAATTAGAGAATAACTGTTTCTTTTTATCAAAATAGAGTAGCTTTGATTTCCTTATCGTAAAAGGATTAAATACTCGACATGATTTATAAAATAACAGGAAAGAATAAAGAAAATAAGTTGCCTATAATCTGGCTACCCAGATACAATCTACCTATTAACTTGTACTTTTGTGTATTTTTCCAGACGTTTTTAAACTTAACCAACTAATTCCAAATTTATAAGCAGTGCTCTGGACTAATCACATCCCACAAGTGTATGGCACTTAGAAATAATAATTTTGGATGTCATTTTGTAGGACAGCAATCTCCTCTTTGCTTATTTTTCTCTCTTCAAATTATATGGGCCAAACCCTATAAAAAGAGATGCTGGTGTGGACTCACCAATATCTTTATCATTAGAAATTCCTATCAACTGGTATTTCATTTCTACATTCTGTCTAAAAATTATATTTAATGGCCCTGCAAAATTCTGGTAGGCCTCTGGACTTATAAAAGGAATATTCAATTATGTACAAGATGGTTTTAGTATTACATCAGCTATTGTGTTCCAGTTATTTAAAAATTAGCAATCAATATACTATGAAGCAATTTGGCAGAATGGGAAAGGCTGGTTTAGCCAAATCCTCCCATTCCCTCGCCACAATCCAAACAATATGGACATCAAGAAAATTCTAGGCTTGGCATCCATAGCTCAGTGAGTAAGGCACCAGTCACATACACTGAAGCTGGTGGGTTCGAGTCCAGCCTGGGCCTGCTAAACAACAATGACAACTACAACAAAAAGAAAAAAAAATAGGCGGGTGTTGTGGCCGGCACCTGTAGTCCCAGCTGCTCAGGAGAATCTCTTGAGCCCAAGAGTTTGAGGTTACTGTGAGCTGTGATGCCACAGCACTCTACCAGGGGCAACATAGTGAGACTGTCTCAAAAAAAAGAAAGAAAAGAAAAGAAAAGAAAATTCTAATTGTATAATTAAAAGTAACAAAACTTTATTCAAATACATGCTTTCTGGTGCTATGAACAGAGAGCTTGCCTTTAACATTACACCTTCTGTCCTCTGGTATGATGTGGTAGCTCCCGGAGTGGTGCTGATGGCTCTGACTGCCCTCTGGGGAGTGCTGGGACTTGGCACTGGGGAGCATCCTAACACTTTGCCATGGTTAGGAAAGGCTTTGAGCACTGCAAGAAAACCCAATTGAAAATGACAGGATTGTCAAAGGATTCGTCTGAGAAATGTTGTAGAAGTGTCATCCACAAACTTTACGTCAATATTTAGGGAGCAGCCACCAGAAGAAACTTTGTTTTTTTAAAAAACGGTCTGTGTTTGGCATTGGTTATATCCAGAATTTATCATCCCTTATACCAGTGTTTTTCGATCTTTTTTATCTCATGGCACACTTGAACCTATAGTTAAACTTCCGTGGCACACTTAAATTGTGTTGATCAAAAAAAAAAAAAAAGTAAAAAAGAGAATATACTTACTGTGCTTTGAACTTCTTTCAAAAATAATTTAATTAATCTTTAAAATTTTTCATGGCACACCAGTTGAAATTGCCTTATTCCTTGAAAGCAGCAGCTTCTCTGTAGGTCCCTTCAGTTCCTTTGTGTCCTTGTGTGTAATGGGGGCTTAATATATATTGACTAGAAGTAATACTGCTGTGACTCTGCAGTGACACCTGAATGAATGTGCCCAATGCAGCTGACTACATTTTGGCTTTTTCCTACAGCAGTGGAAGGGCGCTTTGATAAACAGCCGTGATTGTGAGTAATGCCCTGGCTGGGCACAGGTGTGGGGAAGTGGTATACAGTCCTCTGATCCTCCGTTGGAGAAGGAGATGCTAATGTGGATAGTGAGAATTTGGTTCTTCATCTTTGGTTTCGATTTGACCGCCTGGCTTTACTTAGTCACCGTGCTCACCGTTCAGGGTGGGCCTCTCCTTTCAGCCTGAGGCTGTCCCTAGCACAGTTTATGGCCTTGTATCTGAATTTCCCATGGCATTAACAGCCAGCAGTTGTTGTACAAGTTCAAAAAGACGCAAAAAGTTAGCTGGCTTTGTAGTTGACATTGAGATTAACTTTCTCTTACCTCCACCAGTGAAAACTAAAATGCTCCCTCACCACATGAAAGTTTTGCTTTCACTGTGTTTAGACCCTCCCACCTTGTCACGGCACAGTCATTCGGAGTCTGATTTGGGGGCGGTGTGGTTGTGTCTTGGTGGCATATGACCCACTTTTTATAATACTTAATTGCCTGTTTTTGCAACACAAGTCAGAAGTTCTGATGATAAAGGACTATAACCCCCCAAAAGATTTTCTGAGCCGTCTCGCCAGCACTGCTCTGGGCCCGTGCACTGTCGGAGGAAGGTGTAGCTCTGCGGGTGTGTGTGAACTACCAGCTGATGACAGGACACTTCCTCTAGTTTCTGGATAATGAGCAAGCACACAGGTAAAGATGCCTCTCTCAGACTCGACTCCTTTGGTGCCTTCATGACTTGTAAATCTTACTCACTGCCTAGGTATGTTTGCCGTGACGGTTTGCAGCGGGTGCCGAGGAACAGGCATGATAACTGGTATCCTGAAACCTTAGTAATTTAACTTTTATTGAAAGTCTAAAGAGTCGTTATCAAAAGTGGACTGGCCCCTCTAGCCTCTCTGTGTCCCTAGCAAACATCCTCTTCATTGGCATTTTGGTATTACCATATGCTGTCAACATATTTGTCTCTGAGGATCAGATGGGTCGCTGCCCAGGGACGTCCACGTGTGAGTTAGTGCTCGGGAAGCTTCAGCCTGTGGGGTGGTGACGTGCGTGGTTGAAATGTACAGAGGGCAGAACTGCACAGGAGGACAGGGAGAGCAAGTGGTGGTGTCTGGGGATTTCACTGCAGACTGAAAGCAGATTTAAGTTCATTGTTATTCACTGAAGTTTGTCAAAGCATTCTAGCAGCTACTCTCTGTTAGAAATGTTAATGTTCCTGATGATACTTTTGTTAATATGAAGAAACTTTTAAAACACCATCATTGTTTCAAAACAAAATGTTGCGGACACCTTCCTGAATCCGCAGTTTGGGGGTGCGTTTCTTTGCTGAGGGCTGACTGACGTGTGTTTCGAGGCAAGGTTGTGCCCCTTTCTCTAAGATAACACTTGTCTCTCCAGGGCGTGACACCCCAGCTGAGCCTTTGAAAATGCCCATAGATAAGTCAACATTGTTTTCCCTGAAAGACCTGGTTTAGAAAAAGAATGAAAGTACAAACACTAACTGGAAAAAATGTCACATATTTTAGCCACTTTGCATCCCTTGTTAGGACAAACCCTGGGTTGGGTTTTTTTTAATTTGTGAAGTTGTGTGGTGGGAGGGGCAGTGTGGGTGGCCCAGAAAAAGGAGCGGTTAGAATAAGATTTTCCATTTATTGCCCTTTGTGCCTGGCTAAAAATAAAATTCATACAAATCTGAATGTGTAGTGCAAGCAAAAGCACTCTTTAATTCTGATGACTGGTTTAGCCACATCTTTGCATCTGTCTGGTAAGTGGCGTGTTGGGAAATAAATGTGTCTCTATTGAAATAGCAAAAGGCAACCAGGTTTCTGCGCTGTTTGTCTACACGTGAGTGTTCCCCTTCAGAAGAGAGAAAGACACAAGTCATACATAAACAAATTGTGTTTATAGAAGGATGAAAGAAGTGATAGAAACCTTGAACATTTTTGAAAAAGTCATTGCCTCGTTTGAAATGCTATTTTACAACATCCACCTTCTTGGTTCCTTGTTAGAAAGTTGTTTCTTATAAACCACAGTGGAACAAGGAGGGGACGGCAGTGTTGTTGCCCTTTTGTGTGTGGACGGATGGGGGGGCTGGAGGACAAGCGTGAGCACCCGTCCTGCCGTGCCTTCCATAGAGGCAGATGGTGGAGGGAGAGTCGACTAAGAAAAACCCCCTGTGTCTGGCTGCCGAGCCCACTGCAACCACAGTAAGTGGTAACATGTCAGCTTGTGGCTACAGGAAACACCAGAGAGAGGTGGCAGCATTCACCGGGAAATTTGTGCCTTGGCGACCCCGGTGATGGTGCTGTCCCGTCCCAGTGACTGACTGGCAGTGGCATTTCCAGAGAATGAGAATGCCCGGGAGTGTTCTGAGCCTTTCGGGCTGATGTAATTTGTGAGATTGGTGCGTCAGGAGAGCATTCATTCCAGAAGACTATGAACAGGAAGGCTGCAAGTCACACACCTCTTTGGTGTCTCCACCGATGGCAGAGAGCATGGCACGGGGGTGGGGGAAAATAAAAAGACTCCAGACCAAATTTTAGCTCAGCTGCTTGTTGACCTGGGCCCATTTACTTACCGCCTACCGGGCCTGCGGTCCTTATGTAAAGCGGGAGCAGGAATGGCCCAGAGGATGTGTGTGCAGCTCCGCGCAGTGACAGCGGGAGCACAGCACCGCGTGCCACCAAGAGCTGTGGCCTCACTCTCACTGGCTGCATCATGAGAGATGTTGGGGGGTTTCAGGGAGTTTGGGGGTTCCCCTCTGTGAGGATTAAGTGGACAAAGATGTGCCTCTGTCAGTGTTTCTTAGAAGGATGTAGCCGTTTACAGGTGTGGCTCTTCGTAAGTTATGGACACAATCTGGGGGGTGGGTGTTTTTGATCTTGACATTAAATTAGCACAATGTCAGCCTTTCTTTTAAGATTAGTGCCATGTTGAGCATACTCAGTTATTTTTTGCCTTCTCACTATATTTTCTATTTAAACGTGGACATTTCAGTTCTAACATCTGTGCATGTAATTGTAGTACCTGCTGGTGTACATTATGAAAGAGAGTGCTAATGTTGTAATCAAGCGAGGTTCTAAATTTTTCAGGTGGAAATGGGAAAACTGCAGGAGCAATTAGCTTCTGTAGTGGTGTATGTAATTCCCTATAGAAAATATTGTTACCGCATCTGTTATAATTCTGGTTACTGATTAATCTTATAGATGACCAGATCCTGGAGGCAGAAAACAATGAGTGTTGCTTCTATTTTTATTTATTATATCTTGCAAATTATTTTCTGTTTAATGTAATGTGCACCTGCCCTTCTAGAAGTTCTTTTCTGCCCCTCAGAACTTTCTATTATAAAGTATGTTGTCTGTTTCACAATGTAAAGTCCTAATTGTAGGCATCACTCAACACTCTTGTCAGCCTTTAGAGGTAGATGCTGAGAGTTCAAATTAGACTCTTCCTTCATTCTCCTGTGTGACCTTCCCAGGATGCTATTTCTTCATTTATCAAATTAAAAAAGGAATTTTAACTGAACTTTGACTTTGCCTCACCTGGGACCTGACAAGAAGTGATAAATGAGACCAATAAGCTAAAGAATTAGAACATGGTGCAGATATAAAAAAAATAAAATAAAGCAATGCCTTCGGTTTATCAGTTATATTTTGCTAGTTGTTTTTTTTTTTTTTTACTTCTCTTCACATTTTCCTTGTCACAGTCTATCCTACCATCCCCATCCCAGAATACAATGTAGGACTTGTCACCTGTGTATTAGCGCCCTCGCCGGGTTATCTGAGCTGTTAACGTTAGGAGCGGTTGGTCTGGAGTGGAGGCGTGTCTTAGCTCAGCTCTGCCGGAAAGGTCCATCGATTTCAATGCCAGCCCAGTTCTTCCAGAGTATCTGGCCTTGCAGATACAGCTTCTCTCCGGTCCGAGCACACGCATACTAACCGTTACCATTGCCAGCCTTGTTACACTTTGTCACAGACCGAAGTGTCTCTAAAAATCACAGGTGAGAGAAGGTAATAAATGAGACTCTGGTTGTGATCCCTCCTGTGCCCTGGTAAGCGATGATGGGGATTCTGAAATGCGTCCCAGGGTCACACCATGCGCTGCTTCCCACACACCTGCTGGCCTTCCCTGGTCCTCTGTGTGCGAGCTGAGGGGACGGCTGGGTGAGGCGTCGCTGCTTTGTTGAATAGTGATTCTCTCTAATGGGGGATTTGAAGTGCCCGTCCGCGTTGCTGGTTTAACGTGCTCTGTACCAGAATGCGTTAAATTTTATTGCTAAAAATAAAATAGGAATTTTCAATAAGATTGACACTTGAAGTGAGAAATATAAATCTAATGAGAGCACTTCAAGCAAGGGTTGTAATTAGGGCTGAATGGAGTGAATCTGTACATGCGCACCCCAGAAGGGTGCACAGAAGGTGCGAGTGCACGCTCCCAAGGCCAGTGGGTCAGTGTCGGCCCCACACTGTGGGGTATAAATGATTCTGTCACCAAGTGCTGCACAGGGCGCCGGGGACTTCCACTCTCGTAAATGACATTCCTTCGACAGACCTGAGGCATCGTGTGAGTCTGAGGGGGGACGGGAAGGCTGTCAGCGCCACTCGGAAGACACTGCAGTCCGGTTACTGGTCACCATTACCCCTGGCTACTTTGTCTTCTCCTTTGTTAATTATGTTACGGAAGTTACTCGCGTGTACGTTTGAAAGCACTACACGTGTGCTTAGGGTGTAGGTTACATTTGACTGTAAGAGAATAAATGTACATCGAGTTGCATAAACTGGTCAGTGTGAGGTTCTTTCTTGTTGGGTGATATCAGGTGCTCAGTAGAAGATCGCCCTTATTTTATTTTACTTTTCTATGTGTTATGAGAATTTAGTCCTCATCCTCTTTTCCAAGCGGCCTTGATGAGAACGTGCCCCTTTTTAGCCCCCTCCCATCCCTGAGGGAAACAAATGGTGCTGGCACACAGCACTTTATTTTGTGGAAGAACTCAAAGTAAAGAACATTGATTCCTAGAGTGCTACTTGTAGAGAAAAACCACTTTTTCACTACTTTTAGTTTCTTTTATCCCTTGCTATATAGTGAGACCACCCTTTTTGGATTGATTTGTCTTACCCTCTCTGGAAAGCAATTAGGAGAAGAAAATAAATAAAAGCATCAGTTGTACTGCTACTTTCTAGATCATCGCAGATGTGCTGGTCACCTTTTTTCAGTTTGACTTCAAATGCCAGTTCCTGAAAAGGCCAATAGCAGGTACCCTGCAATTAGCCACTGTCACTCCTTAACTGGAAAGCAGATGACTTCTCCCAAGTGGACAGAGATGCTGAAAGAGCACCCATTCTGACTTCCTTAAATAGGTGTCAAACTTTGTCCTTTCTGAAATAAACCCGAGAAGCATCTTGGATAATCAGTTAGCAGGGAGAACATGTGGGACTCTGCAAAGTGTCTCGAGGAGGCTACCACATGGTGGGTCTTTACCTCCTTTCTAAAACGGGCCCAAGGAGATGGCAGTGCTGATGATAATATCCCAGATTTCACTTTCATCTTTCCAAAATAATAATTCATCAGTATCAGAGTGTCATAATTTAGTCTTCATTTTGTAGCCATAGTTACGGTCTTGTTTTATTTATCCAGTCATAAAACAGGAGAGTAAACATACTCAGATTACCAGGTTTGAGGCTGGGCAGGAGAATCCTTGGTTCACAGTAAAGTGGTTGATAATTTCTTTTTTACACCAGGTACCTTCACCTTAAAAAACCTTTCTCAGTAATGATTCTAAAATAACACCTAAGTGTAAAAGGCCTCACACAAAGTGTCTTGGTGCCAGGTGTCATCTTTGGCACAGAAAGCCTGTGGGGATGGATTCTGCCACTTTCACTAACACCATACAGACAGTCGGGGACTCGTAGCTGTGTGGGAAATGACATGTTCGCTCTAATGGTAGTATGTGCCTTATAGATATTATATGTTCTTTTCATGCGTGACATCCATTGGGTAGTCCCATGTGTTTGCCACAACATTACACATGTGACTTTGTTTCTTTCTCCTGACCTCTTGATGTGGCATGCTCTCAAACTACATCTTCGGAGGTTTTCTGAATTGAATCCTGTTAGAAGAGATTTAACAGCATCTATAATAGAACTAGTTTAGATTCCCTTCCATTGTAGAGGTTCCTTTGTTCCTGCCTACCTACCCATGTCTAAGTGTATTCTCTTCTTTTTCTTACATTAAAATTGAAAAGGGAGAAGAGGGGAGCTCCGTAGGAGAAATAGGTCCGTGGAGAATTGTGAGTACTCATTCAGAAGCTATTCTTAGTTCTGAGAAATATAATGAACTTGAGCTTGGAGTCCTACTGAGTCTCCCATTAGTGATCCTTCCATCACTTCCACCCCTCCACCTGGCAATATTTTCCCCAAAGGCCCCTGGTATTTTTCCCCTAATATTCTGAATGGAATATCATCCAAGACAGGCCTATCTTGAAAGAATTGAGTCCTATTGCAGAAATAGTTTACTGGATGGTCTTAATTGTCCTTTAGTGCTCCTATTTTGCATTACCTTAATGTCTGCTGCACAGAAGAAACTTTTCTATAGACCTTGATTTACTTGTCAGAAGTCAACCCATTAACATTAACAGTTCACTTACATTCTCATTATGGTGTTTCTAGCTGACAACCGCTCCCACATTGGCATGCTCCCTGAGTTCCCAGAGCTGCGGAAAAAGAGACTTTTGTTCTGGCTTGATGAGGGAAAAAAATGCAAACAACACCAGCTCTACCACCAGAGATCCTATAAAGACATGTTCAAAGGAACAATAAGGTCGTTTGTTCACGTGTGACATAAGAATGTAAGAATTTAAACAATAAGACCTCTTGTGAAATGTGGCAAAATATGCACCACAAACATTGTGAAGTTCTCTGTCTCGTGGAAGGCAATTTTTACATGGGCTTCAAAAAGCCATTAACTTGTAAACCACCCTTTAAAAAAAAAAAGAAAAGAAAATCACTTGTCTCACTATAACATTAAAGCAATTTCTGTTCTAAGGAAAGCTAAAGTGCATTCATTTATGTAAAGTACATGTGCTGTAATTTGTAAAAATCATAGTGCTCGATTAGGAAAGACAGCGCCTCTTCCTTCCTTCACCTGAAAGGGAAAATCCATTCGTTTTGTCAAAGCCCTTTTTTCTTTGAATAATATTTATTTCTTCAAAATGGGCGGGAAAATCCTTTAATCACTTAGATTCAAGATGAAGTTTTAGGGCTTGATAATAATTCTCTAAATCCTTCTGACATTGGTGGAGCACAGAGAGGGAATAATCCTGCTTTGAAGGGAAATTTTAATTGAATTTACTTTAATGTGAACCTGTCCTCTTTTGCCTTGAGCCTTTCAGGAAGGCTTGGTATATTTGCAAATCTCAGCAAGGATAGGGCAGAAAAATACAGAGATTTCCTTGTCAGTTCATGTCAGGGTCTCTGGCAACACCCCAAATTGTTGTGATTTTGATGTTTGAAACATGACCTTCCAGGAATAGCAGTAGGGGGTGAGGGAGACATGTGTTAACTGGCCGAAGGTGCTCTGTGAGCTAAATGTTCATCTCTGAAGGTTTTTAAGTATTTGCAGATGGATATAGACAGCATCCTAGCAGAATCCTCTTAATTGAAGAAATGTTTCATGTGTATCTCTGTTGACAGAAAAGATTGCCTACTGATAATTGCTTTGCTTGAGTGTCTGATGATATGCCAGGAATGAGAGCATTCTGTGTTAGGTCATCTTTAATTATGCATGTGCCACCTGTCAGCTCTAAATCAGGACCAGATGAGATTCTCGCAGAGTCAGTTTGGGGAGGGTCGGAGGGAAGCTGAGGTGATCTCTTTTAGAAACAACAAAAATAGACAGTAGTAAACAAGTCTTATAACCTGCAGCTTTTTAAAGGAGCCTCATCTTCATTGTTCTTGAGCAGGAATAAGCCATTGGTACATCTGAAAAATGTTTGACATCTCGCCCGAGAAAGATAAATTACTGTGCGAGGCGGGTAGTGCCTCCTCTCTCCGTACCATCTGTTGCATTTCCTTTTTGCTCCTTCCCATCATTGTAAATGAGCCAGGGAAAAGCTCAGAAACATTTTTATAAGCTATGTGAGGACAGGAAATATGTTAATGATTTTAGATTTCATACATTTCAGGGGTTTTTTTCAGTAGCTGGTTGGTTTTTTTTAGCAGGACAAGTGTGGGTTGGAAATAATGCCTGTTACCCTCTGTGAGCTTTTGGTAGTTTTATTCTCACTTTTCAGGGTTATTTGGGACTTTTTGGTGGGATGTTTAGGGTTCTTTACTGAAGGCTGTCTTCTCTCTTCTTCTGTTCTTTGATTAGGACAGGTTTGTGAAAGGTGGTTTTTCTTCATCCACCTGTCAGAGGTGTGAGGGAAGCCTCGAGGCATCATGCACTTTTCAGAGAGGTGGGGGTGAACGTCTGAGAGACTGGAGGCCGTGGAGGGCAGGTGAACAGAAATAGCAGGTGTGTGCATTATCACTCAGGGACCTGTTGGACACTGGCCTGCAAAGCTGAGGCTCTGAGCCTGTCTGCTTCCCAGCCTTAGAAAACTGCCTCAAAAGGAGCTCATAACCCAGGCTGGGTACAGTGGCACTGTGGGAGGCTGAGGCAGGTGGATCACTTGACCTCAGGAGCTCAAGACCAGCCTGAACAAGAATGAGACCCCTCTCTCTTAATAAAAAAAAAAAAAAAACTACCCAGGCATTGTGCCAGATGCCTCTAGTCCCAGTTACTAGGGAGGCTAAGGCAGGAGGATCACTTGAGCTCAAGAGTGTGAGCTTGCTGTGAGCTATGACACCATGGCACTCTACCCAGGTGACAGAATAATATTCTGTGTCTCAAAAAAAGTTTATAACCAATAGCCTTAGAAACGATTTGGAAATACTGACATGCCTATTTCAAACTCTTTGGCTAGAGGCATTGAAAAGAAAACAAGTCAGCTGGCAAAGGGGTGAAGACCTCTGACCCCGTCCAGTCCCACCACGCACCCCAGTTTAGTTGGTGGTTCTAGATGACCTTCAGCTGCCTCTTGATACTTCAGGTACATTTGTTTTGCTAACTCTAGTCAAACAGTTCACTAACTAGAGGCACATTCTCCAACAGGGAGAGCAGGCTCAGAGACAGCTTGTTACAGGAGTCACTCACTCCTCACAATAATCGCAGTCAGTAGATGTTACAGACAAGAGTAATCAATTCATGTGATGGAGACTTCTTAAAACAGGAGAACACAGCACAGTGGACCCTTGAGCAACACAGGGGTGAACTTCACAGGTCCACTTATCCGCGGGTGTTTTCAGTAATTTAGTTACACCAGGTGCTCCTGCCTCTACTGCCCCCATCTGCCTCCTCCCCTCTTCTGCGCCTGTCATGCCTGGACCAGCAGGACCAGCCTTCCTTCTGGCCCCTCCTTCTCACTCTGCTCAGACTAAAGGCCGAGGATGCAGACCTTTATGGGGACCCATTTCCACTTAGCTCACAGGAAGTATATCGTGTCTTCCTTACGATAACCAGAACTTCTGTGAGTTGACTACGCACAGGACTGTGACTAACTGGTCAGTGTATGGAGGTGGTCATCATAAAGAACATGCACAGTCTGTGAAAATTAGGTCAACTCGAGGTGGTCAGAGTAGGGAGGCCGTCCGCTATGGCGGTTCTACTGTCCTTTCCTTTCTCTAGCTTACTTTACTGTTAGAACCTAGTGAATAATGCCTAGAACATACAAAATAGGTGCTAAATGACTGTGTATCAGTAAGCCTTCTGGTATGCAGTAGAAGAATCAAAGATAGATGCAGATTTTCAACCACATAGGGGATTGGCCCGCTAACCCCGTGTTGTTCAAGAGTCAACTATATATCCCGAGCCTTGACAGAAAAGAACATTAAAAAGTAAAGCTAAACAAGAGAAAAACTGAAGAAAGAAATGGAAAAAAAGAAGAAATTGGAAAGAAGAAGCTGCACTGACCACGTTCTCTCACAACAACGCATGTTTGTAAAGTCCTTTCCGTCCACCTGGAAAGGTCCTCCACTCTCTCCACCTGGCTCATTCTTACTTCGAGTTGTTCAAGTGTCACCTCCTCCAGGAAGTTGTCTTTCCTCCTTCCTGTCCATCCCAGCTCGCTCCTGGGCCTCACAGCACATGGCTGCCTCCCTGACTGAACCTGTCAGCTGTGCTGCAGGAGCAAAGGGGCTGCTAACGAAGCTAACCTTCTCCCCACCATGAGAAGAGAGGCTCTTGTGTCCAGAGAAAGGGGCAGGAATTTCACTGGACTCTCCAGCATGGAGACCACATTGAGAGTGTTATAACAGCGCATTTGAGGAGGAGAACAGACAGGCCTGAGTGCCTTGTGGACAGAACATCAGGGATGGGGAGAGTTTGTCTTACAACCCACAGGTGCAGGACCAGAGGAAAGTTAGCCCAGAGAAGAGAACAAAGAAGGGGAGACACAGTCACTGTGTTTAGATGGCTGAAAGACAGTTATTCCCGAAAAGCAGAACCAAAGAAGAAGTTATAGGAAAAGAGATTTGGGCTCTAAATAAGAATGTTCTTGCAGATGAAGCTAGGCCACAGTGGATCCCGTGACTTCGTTTAGTAGCAGTGAACCTCTTGTTACTAGAATGAGAGTCATTATCTTTTAAGGCATGTTGGGGACCGCTGTAGACAAGATCGCTGCACTATGTGGGAGCACCAGGCTGTAACCCCCACATTTTTAAGAATCATAGTCTCCATTCTATGCAGAATGCCAGCCCAGATGACTCCCTCCCCCACCTCTATGTAGTGTCTGGTTGGCCTGGTACTCGGCACTCATCTCACAAGTGACAGGCTGGAGCTCGGCTGGGGTGGAGGGAGGGAGACACTGCCCGTTCCAGGAGGACGCCCCGTCCAGGAGACAAGGACGCCCCTCCAGGAGGATGCCTGGTCCAGGAGAGGAGGACGCCCCTCCAGGAGACGAGGACGCCCGGTCCAGGAGAGGAGGACGCCCCGTCCAGGAGAGGAGAACGCCCCTCCAGGAGGACACCCCATCCAGGAGAGGAGGACGCCCAGTCTAGGAGACGAGGACACTGCTCCAGGAGAGGAGGACGCCCCTCCAGGAGGATGCCAAAGAAGCACTGGATGGAGGCCCAGTTCATGTGCCCCTGGCCTCTTGCTCCTTATCAGCAGCTGCCTGAAAGCCTGCATTTCTTACCATGCAAAATGGAAGTAATATTGTTCATGTCATAGAGTTGCCGTAAGGTTTAGGGAAGATAGGGGAGTCCTTTGTGGATGGTGATGTGCTGTCCGTAGGTGGGTGCTTGTCCAGAGCGCCATTTCCACTGCTGATGACCTCTGAACTTGGTTTGGTCAGTACAATAAACAAAATTCCCTTCCTTGCAGGGTTTCTGTGAACTGGGTGATGAAACGAAATGCCACATGTAAAAGCCCTTGGCATAATGCTTGCCACAGAGTAGGCCTCGTCTCACCCCTGGCACAGAGGAGGCCGGCAGAAGGGCGTCCTCTCTCCTCTGGCAGCCAGGTCCTCAGAAGGCTTTGTCACCTGCCCAGGACCTGCCCTGTGCTTCCATCCCTCTCCTGCTGCCCTGTCACTCGGCATGGAGCCACCTTCTCTACTCTGTCTCCATACATCTCTCTTCCTCCCTGCTTCCACCTTTTCCAATAATATTCTTTACTTCTTCATCTCCACAGGATTTCCCTGCCCACCTTCTTTTCTGCCTTCTGTATAGGTTTGTTCTGATTAGCCACAGTTTAAAATAATATCATCAGCAACTGTTTTGTTCAAAACAAGAGGTTTTATGTAGCTTTGAGGGGAAGGAAAAATGAGTCCTTTTTCATTTTCTACCAAAATTGCTTGAAGTTCTTACTTTCTCTGTTAACTTTCCCCATCCTCATCCCGTGGGCTTGTAGTCATTAATTTGCCAGACACACAGTAGCTGAGTGTCTTGAGGACATTGCTCAGGTTAGGAGGGGAACTCAGGGAATTAACCCATGTGTTAACTCAGACACAGCAAATAGCTAAACATGTTCCTTTAAATACAGAGCTTCAGAATGCCGATGTGATTCTCTTGTTCCCATCCCCTCCCGCTGAAATGGGGTTGCTGAAACAGAAAAGGCAACAGTCAGGAGAGAGGAAGTTTGAGCCATTTCACTGAATCAGAAACTAGACCACCGCTATCCTTCCATCCATCCACTGGGCATTCAGGACGACAGAATCAGGTGTGGGCAGGAGCTGGGTGAGGAAGAACCTACCTTCCACCTCCCTCCTGTCTGGAACTCCAGCGGCCAGAGCTATAGCTCATCCACGCATTCCCAGCAATCCTCGTGGGATCTAGCTCAGTAAAGACAGGAGTAACAATAAAAGCAGACAGGTAGGGGAAAGGAAAGAAAGAAGGAAGGAAAGAAGGAAAAATATCTAAAGGAATAAAGAAATTACAGTATACACAGCACCGGCTACAAACTGGTGCGTGCTCTCAGTGTGATTTAATGACTATAGCGCGAATCCAACAGGGCACAGCTGCCTGGGGAACTGTGAACATGGCTATGGGGAAGCAGTGCTGGTGCCCTCATCTGTGTGAAAGTCCAGTGTGAGCCGCACATATGCCAGGGGCAGCCCTTAGAACAGCTGGTGTTTCTCTGGGCTTTTCTGCTACTAAGCTATGTTGTTTTTATTTAGCAGAAGAATGTAAGTTTACCATTCCAGTCCTTCTAATTTTTAGGTCAGAAAACTGATTTAGTTCCCTTCCAAGGAAAGAGAGCCACCTGTTTCTCCCCTGCCCACCTTAGAGAATATGGTGTTTCTTTGGGCATCACTGGTGTGGAGGGAAACGTGGCTCTTAGCTCCTAGGTCAGCTTATGACTGGACATAGTCCTGAGCCTCAGCATCTCCAAGGGAAGGGCAGGAAGAGAAACAGCTGCCTTGCATACACCCTGGGTTGTCCCAGCATTCACATGAGAAGACCTCAGTACAAAAGGACTTTGAAAGTGAAGGTGCTAACCATGTAAGGACATTTATTATAAAATATAAAGATGTTAGCTTTATTTTTAACAGTACATTTATTTGTTTCTAAAATCTTCACCTAACACTTGAGGTCTTTGGCTGTCTGCAATTTAATCAACTGCCAAATTCCATGTAATAAAAACTTACAACATCTTTAAAAACAGAAGGAATTTTTCTCTTTTTATTAACAAATACTCTGGACCTTTGTTTTATTCACCAATATATATTGGCTGTTTTTTGGTAAACTGATGCAAGGCACTCAAGCTTTCAGTCCTCTGGGTTTCTGCACCACTGCCTGGTCTGTAGGGCCCACCACACTGCCCATGCAGGGCGAGGTAAAGTCCAGTCCATACCCTCAGAGCTCACCATCCAGCAGGGGTGTAAGACACACACAAATATCTGTGACAGATGCCAGATTATTAGGTAAGGAGAGTGGGGGGTAAGAGCATACCTGGTGGAGGTTACTGACCTTTTAAGCAGGACAATAAGAAAAGAAAAAGCAAGACACATTTGAGAACCTGAGTATTGTCTCACTGAGTGAAATCTTTGTATTTGTCTTGTGCCTCTTAACTATATCACAGGGTCCCTGGGGTCAGGGACCTTCTGATTCTTCACAATTTTATTCTCTAGTGCCTGAGGTGAGCATACAAATAATAGATCTTAGTAAGTTGCTTGAAAAAATATGTTCTATGCCATTTCATGCTTGATTTCAATCTCAAAATTAATACCACAACTTTAAAAAGGCTCTGGACTTGATTCCATATGTAAATTGGATTTTGATACTTGTCATAGTAAGTATTTTTTAACTCTGGGGGGGAAAAAACAAATTCTGGCTTAGTTCTAGAACACTAGAATAAGTATGGTGATTTCGTTTATGCTTTGGATGTAAACTTAATATGGAGAAATTTCAAAAACTGCCAGAAAGGTTCATTGTATTATCAGATATGTGTCCTGAGCTTGACGTATATAGTAAGTGCTTAATAAGTATTTGATGAATGAATGAATGGATTCAGTAAACATTTACTGAGAGTGTGTCAAGTAGTAGGATAGACTCTGGGGGCTTCACTGATAAATAGGAGGTTTACCCCATGATCTACTGGGGAAGAAAAGATGGAAGCCCTAGACTGACATGCAGTGTGTAAAAGCAATAGTGTGCAGGGAATATATTTTCTACATTTAAGTTGTGGTGAAAACAGGAATACTAAAGAAGAATCTGCTTTTTTCACTTGTCCTGTCCTTTGTCCTAAGTTGTCAAGTTCCCTGGGTGGTGGAGGCTCCTGGCAAACTCCCAAGACACAGTCTATGCCAAAGTTTGCTTAGGAAGAAAAGTACACATCAGACTTCCAAGTCACAGGCAGTTGCCTGGGAAGAACAGCCTTTGCCGGTTTGAAGTTGCCCCTTTCAGGGGTTCCTCTTCCTCTCTCCCCGCTCTGCTGGGTGTCCTGTAGCTGCCTGCAGAGTCTCAGCTGCACCGCCATGCGGAGGACCTGCGTCTTGCCTCCAGACTCGACTTCTCTCCAGGGTTCTATTCCAAGCTGCCTGCAGGACACGCCTCAGGAGTGTCACACTCAGCCTGTCCAGACTAGAGCCTGTTGTTTTACCCTTCTCTTCCCCTAGTCAGTAATAATCCCTATATGGCCACCCATCAGACAAGCCTAGGCGTCCCCTTCCCTAACCTGCTCTGCACCCAGGCAGCCACTCTGAACCTCTGGATCCTCGTCCCCTCTGCAGTCCACAGCCTCAGTCTCACGCCAGCTGACAGTCTTGTCTCCAACCCTTTTCTCCTCTGATTTCTTGTCCACAGAGAAGCTTCCATGAGCTTTCTAAAACACAAATATGAGTGGATACAGTCTGAACTCCTTAACAGGGCTTGTAACCGCCTGTAGCCCCCTCCGTGTCCGGTCCTGCCTATTTCTCTGGTTCCACCTCCTGACACACCATCTTCGTTTCTGTGATCCCAGCGCCTGGCACTACCTGGGCTGTGTGTGTTCCCCAGTCCCCAGTGAACCGATAAACCCAGGGCTGGAGAGGAGGGAGGCCGAGTGCAGGGCAGTAGCTCAGAGCAGGTTTGGGCTGGGAAGGAGGCGCTGTGGCAGACACGTGCACACGCGTGCCCAGACCCTGCAGTGTG
Organism: Perodicticus potto; assembly: GCA_963574655.1. NCBI lineage: Eukaryota > Metazoa > Chordata > Mammalia > Primates > Lorisidae > Perodicticus > Perodicticus potto. Next base: position 19,410 of record CAUYRH010102881.1, on the reverse strand, counting down.
GCCACGCCTCTCTGTCTGAGGCTGCTCTCAGGCCCTGCCACAGCCTCACGTCCAGCTGCCCTCTCAGGCCCTCTCCAGCGCCCCCTCCCGGCACTCCTGGCAGGCTGCCTGCTCTGTGCAGTGTTTCCTGACCTAGCCCCACCCGCTCCAAACAGTCTGTCAAGCCTGCAAATGCAGATTTAGCCACCAGTGTCATGCTGGGTTTGGTAAGTCCCTCTCTCCTTACTAGAACATATAGCTCCTTTATCGCAGAAATGTTGTGGTCTCTGATGAGTCCTCCATGTGCTACTACAGGGCCTCACCGCACGCCCAGCCCGTTATCATGCTCTGCCAAGGGACGGTGTGTGTCTGATGACCCCTGCACAGGGGAGAGGGCAGTGTCTCACACAGCGTGTGCCCATCGTTTGAGACAGCAGCTGGCACAGCCAACCAATCTCAATGGAAGTTAGAGTGGACGCGGGAGTCAGCCTCTCCGCACCGTCCCGTTCCACAGTGAACTTCAGCTCCTCCTCCTGTCCCCCGCCCGCCCGCTCACCAGCCGAGGTCCCGTCTTCTGCAGCCTCTCTCACCACCCTTCCCAAGCTGCCCCCAGCCTGGATCCCGGGAATGGGCTGCCCAGCTCTTCCCTGCCCTCCTTGCTTTAGCCTCTCCTGCCTGCACGCCACTCCGCATGCCACCTGTGGTCTAATCTGTCATAAATATCACTGTGCGCCTGTCATTTGCCCTCGGGGGATTATACAGCAGCACCTGGATACGGAGTGACACCTCACCCCGATTTGCAGGCCAGCTTTCTAGTCCTGCCTCACATCCCCAGCAGCAAACCGCGTCCCCCCACATTCACAGAGGGGCCCCACGCTCAGCCGCTTTCTTCCACAGACACTGTTTTCGTGCAGCCACCTTCCTTTTGCCCACTTGTCAAAAGCTTCCTCATTTGCTGCCACCTGACCAAATGCCATTCTCGCTCTAAAATCCGAAGTGACTGTCCCAACCAGAAGTGATTTTCCCTCCTCTGCACTGTCGCAGTGTGTGGGTTATGCCACTCACGTGATCCTTCTGGCACATCGCTGGTGTCAAATTACAAATCACATGAGCCCTGCTCTGTCCAGGGCAGCGCCACTGCCAGCTGTGTCTGTGATCAAGGTTACACAGCCAGTAGGGTGGAGCCAGCCTGCATGTCTGTGTCACTGCAGAGCCTGTGTCCTACTCCCTGGCAGCTGCTTCATCGCGGTTACTGGGTGTCTAGTGCTTTCTTTTGGGCAGAGAGGGGCCCCAGACCTCTGGCTCCACATGCAACAGAGATCTGCTGAGTGTCCTGGTGGGCTTTTATTGCGTAATCTAATGCCCCATGCACAGTAAATTCAGTGTGGAAGAGTGCCAGAGATGTCCCCTTTCCTTTAACTGTTCATGCTGAAGCATGTGCTGTTTTGTGTTTCTCAGGGGTGACAGCTTGCCCCTCTCTTCGTCTCCTGGACTAGTCTGCGCTCTCAATCCTAGATTGCTATGAACCTGCCTCTACTACCAAGCCAGTCTTCACAGATGCCAGCATGGTCACAGTGACACTTAGTCTCAGCTCTCTAGGATGACCTAGAGTAGAGACGGTGAACTGTGTAGCACACATGACCTTTGGGGGCCTTCACTTGGCTTCAGCACACAGCCCAGAATCACAGCCATAGTTCCCACTTGCCCCAGCACTGGCTCTTGTCTGAGCCGCTCATCTCCTCTCTTGAACCTACTACATAAATTCTTGTGAACTTCCCTTGTGTGGTCAGGTGTGTTCTTTTCAAGTAAATGCCCTTTCTGCTCTGTGTTTGTTGGTTCATTCAGTAAGCACACCTTGAGCCTGGGAACATAGAAAACAGAAAATCAGATACATTTTGTAATCACAGGGCTCCCAGTCTGCTGGAGTACATAGACACAAAAGCAGACCATATAGAAACACAGGGAAAGAGAAATAGAATTGTCTGAAGAGAACTGTCATATTCTGCCCTTTCTTTATGATCTGCCTAAGCCCATTCTGTGTCAAAATTAATTTTTCCCTTTTGTAAATCCTTACAATTCTAATTATCTTGTACTGTGCATTTTGACATTTGATCACATCCCTTCTTATGTTGTTTTAATGTTTCCTGTTTCCACAAGTGAACTTTAAGTGTCTGGAAACAAGGTCTGTGCCTTGCATGTTTAATACTGGCCTTACCAGTTAGCACTTGCTCTGTAACAAGCCCCCAAACTGAGTCACTTACAACAGCAAATGTTCGTTATTTCTCACAACTCTGTGTGTTGGCTGGGCAGTTCTTCTGTTCAGATTGGCCTGACTGTAGCAGGATGACCCAGAGCAGAGGTAGGCAGACCAGAGCTCGCAGACTTGTGCCTAGTTTTGTAAACAAGGTTTTACTGAGCACTGTCAACGTTCATACTGTCTGTGGCTGCTCCTGTACCACAGCAGCAGAGTTAAGTGGTCGCAATAGAGATGATCATTGGTGTCTCAGAGCTGTGCTCACATCAACATGTGAGGGTGTCTTGCTGAGTAGCGTTCATTGTTGTTGCATGTGTTTTGGTGAGAATGTCAGTGCTTAAATTAGAGCAACAAATAAATATTAAACTTCTTGCAAGAGTGGAAGTGAAATGAGGGACACATTATTCCAAGTTTATAGGGATAATTCCATGAAGAAAATGGCAGTGTGCAATGAATTAAATGTTTATCTGAGGGGAGAGCAAGCATCACTGATGAAGAGAGGTCAGGGTGGTCAGTAAGAAGCAGAACTGACAAAAACATTGCAAAAATTCATCGAATCCTGCTTAAGAATCATCCACTGACTGTGAGAAGCATAGAAGATAAAGTAAACATCAACAGAGAAATAGAAAAAATCTTAACCTAAAATCTTGGCATGAGAAAGGTGTGTGTAAAAGTGATCCCAAAGGAGCTCACGGATGAACAAAAGCAACATAGAGTCAAAGTTTGCCAAGACCTTTTGGAGAGGCAAAACAATGTTTTGGGCCATGTTATCACTGGTGATGAAATAGGACCATGAAACAGTGCATCAAAATGCACAGTGGAAGTCAGCCAATTCTCCAAGACCAAAAATGTTCTGTCAGTCCAAATGAAGAGTCAAAGTGATGTTGCTAACCTTTTTTGATATCAGAGGGATTGGTCATTATGAATTTGTACCAACCGGATAAACAGTTAACCAAGTTAACTATTTGGAAGTGCTGAAAAGACTGGGTAAAAAAGATACAGGAAAATGATCTGAACTTCTTGACAACAACTCATGGCTCTTGTATCATGACAGTGCACCAGCTAACACAGCACTGTCTGTGAGGCAGTTTTTAGCCAGTAAACAAATCACTGCATTGGAACACCATCCCTACTCTCCTGGTCTGGCCCCCAGTGACATTTTTCTTTCCCTGAAGATAAAGGAAATATTGAAAGCAAGACATTTTGATGACAGGGCATAAAGGGTACTATGAAGACAGCTCTAATGGCCATTAAAGAAAGAGTTCCAAAATTGCTTTGAAGGGTGGAATAGGAGGTGGCATCAGTGCACAGCTTCCCAAGGGGAATTCTTTGAATATGACTGTAGTGATAGTCAGCAATGATATGTAGCACTTTTTCTAGGATGAGTTTGTGAACTTGATTGTCAGACCCTCATATAAATAAGAAAGCCAAAGTTTATGGCTCAAATCTTATGGTTGAGACAGATGCCTTTCTAAAATCACCTGGATATCAAAACCCTCAAGTCAACTCTAGGTCTAATTATAATATATACCTTTTTTTCTTTTTCATAGTACTACCTACCCTAAATTATATGCACATCAGTTGGCTTTTCAGTTCATGTTTCCCCCAAGAACATCCTGTTTCTTGGCAAAACATAATAAGATGTGCTGTGATATTTCATGCTGCCTTGGAAAATTTAGAATGATTGTTGGATGCTTAGATTTTTCTTGAGTAGTAATTAACAGGCAGAATCTCTCTCACATACACCCATAGGAGTTTCTCAACCATCATTAACCTCAAAATAGTAGAAGTCTTTCCAAACCCAACACTCCATTTAATTAATTACTTCATGTGAATGCTTGTTTTTAGAATGTAAGAAACACTCTCCAAAATATACACTTAAGGGATAAAGCTCTTTTTTATTAAGATTAGCTATTATACTTTAGAAAGAATTGATTCATGAGCATTTTAACTTAACCTAAATATCAAACTGATTTTCAAGAATGGGCATACTAAAAACACTCTCCCATATATGTCTGGTTGTATTTTCATTTGCTTCAAATTACTACATGAAAGAAGAAAAACACAAGTGGAAGAATCTTCCCAGTTCAGCAGGAACTGGCATGTGTTCAAGCCTTGGCACAGTCAGCTCAGCTTTTCATCTAGGGTAGACGTGTTGAAATGCACCCGCTGCTCTCAGGATTACTCAGGCTTTATTCAATTAGCTTATCGATTGCTGGTCACTGTGCTTTAAAAAAAAAAAAAATAGTTGGAGAAAGGGAAAAGAGTCATGAAGACTAGCCAAATGATACAAAATGAAGTCTGTGAAGGAAAATCAAGAGAAAGAGGCTGTGTAGCTTGGAGAAGAAATAGTAAAGTTAATTCCTGATTTCAAATACATAAGGATCTTTAGGTGAAGAAAACAATAGTTCAGCCATATCATATGACCACCAAGCCCAAAACAAGAGGAAATTGGCTGCTATTTGTGCTAGACATGTGGAATGGTGACAGAGTTCTAAGAGTAGGGTAGTGAGGTGTTCATTCTCAGACTTTTACGAGTCAATTCTCTACTTGGATAGGAGACCAAACTAGAAAATCTTGTAAGGGTCCTTCAGCATGACGTTGAGTTAATCACCTACTTTTATAACCTCTGGATCTAAATTCTATACTTATTACCACTGGCTGCTATGGCTTAGGCAAATTTGAAGCCAAGGTACAGTAGACTTCATAAGAATTTGTCTAATTAATATTATGCAGTCCTCAAGTTCTTGTGTAATAAAACAAATGTCCTGGCTCGGCGCCTGTGGCTCAAGTGGTTAAGGCGCCAGCCACATACACCTGAGCTGGCGGGTTCAAATCCAGCCCAGGCTCACCAAAACAATGATGGCTGCAACCAAAAAATAGCCATGCATAGGGCAGGTGCCTGTAGTCCCAGCTACTTGGGAGGCTGAGGCAAGAGAATCGCTTAAACCCAGGAGTTGGAGGTTGCTGTGAGCTGCGATGCCATAGCACTCTACCCAGGGCAACAGCTTGAAGCTCTGTCTCAAAAAAAAAAAAAAAAAAATTGTCCTAGTCTTCCTGTCCTGTAAGTCATATGGATGGCTCTTGCCACATACATTTCATGTCACATCATAAAAACTTTCAGGTACTTCACCTTTGCAAGAACATTGGCCTTAAAAATATCCCTTTTCTCTCCTACATTATCAGTTTCTCCCTTTGTATTGAATCTTTCCCATTGGTACATAAAATCTTTAATATTTCTCATATTTCTTATGCCATACCATCCTCTACCTTTATCCCCACTTTATTCCTCCATTCCACACAAAATATATGTAACTTGACTTTAGACATTGTCTATACTCCCTCATCTCTTACTGTCCTCAACACACTCCGTTAGGTTTCTCACCCCACTACTTCGCCAAAACTGTTCTTATCAGAGCTAACAGTGACCACCTGTTGCCTTATCTTCTTGGCCCAACAGCTTCCAACATAATCCCTTCTTTCTTCCTAAAACTTCCCTGGATCTCTGTGACAGTATCTTTCCTGGAGTTTTTTCCTTCCAAGTCTCCACTTCTGTCTTCTCCCCTGCTCAGTTTCTGAACCGAGGCTCAATCCTTACTTTATGTTTTCTCGCTGCACCTTCACTTCTTATCTCACCTGTGGATAAGCTTATTTGTAATGGGTGAATTAGAAAATAGAACTGAAGTAGTTTCATACAATGGAGTACAGACAATGAGATGGAATTGTAAAGAAAAGAGGTTAATAGGTATAGAAAGAAGAATAAGAAAGCCTAACATTAAGCTCAAAGGCAACAGAATATGCATAATAGAGGTGAGATGATGATATTTAAAGAGATTATATCTGTGAGTTTCCCAAATAAAGTGATAAATATTGATCCACAGATAAAGGAAACAGTGTATACTAAGCAGACCAGGGAAAAGGGGGCATTTACAACCTTTTTTTATTTTTTTTTTTGAGACAGAGTCTCACTGTGCCACCCATGATAGAGTGCCATGACATTACAGCTCCCAGAAACCTCAAAGTCTTGGGCTTAAGTGATTCTCTTGCCTCAGCCTCCCAAGTAGCTTGGACTACAGGTGCCCGCCACAATGCCTAGCTAAATTCACAACCTTTTAAACTATAGTAAGAGCAAAGATCACTGAAGCCAGTATTCTCTTTAAAAGAGCCATGAGGAAAACACAGATCCTATCTACAAAGGAACAGTAATTAGACTAACAGCAGACTTCTCCATTGCAACAACTGAAGCCAGGAGATAGGGAAATATTTTCAAAGTTCTGAGAGAAAATAATTTTTAGCCAAAAATTCTATCCTCAGCAAAAATAACCTTCAAAAATGATAGCAAAATACTCTTTCACAAAAACAAGACATAAGAGAGCTTACACTGAAGGAACCACAAAGACTATACTTCAGAAAGAAGGAAAGGGATATACCAAAAGAAAGGTCTGAAAAACAAGACGTGGTGAGCAAAGAAGTTAGTAAACATGTAGGTAAATCTAAAAAAAAATCACTGGAAAAGGAGGGGAAAGCATAAAAAAACAGGACAAATAGAAAACAAAAGTAAACTTATAGAAACAGATATAGGCCAAGCACAGTGGCTTAGACCTGTAATCATACTACTCTGAGAAGCTGAGACAAGAGGATTGCTTGAGTTCAGGAGTTCAAAACCAGCCTAAGCAAGAAGAGACCTTGTGTCTACTAAAAATAGAAAAATTAGCCAAGGGTGGTGTCACATGCCTGTAGTCCCAGCTTACTTGAGAGGCTAAGGCAGGAGAATCTCTTAATCTCAGGCGTGTAAGGTTGCTATGAGCTACACTAAGACCTTGGTAGGCTAAAACCTCAGCACTCTAGTCTGGACAACAGAGTGAAATTCTGTCTCAAACAAAAAAAGAAACAAACCAACAAACAAATACAAATATATTTGCAACCACAATGCATGTAAATGGCCTAAATTTTCTAGCTAAAAGTTATAGTGAAATTAAAATTTTTTTAAAATAATTATACCAATTTAGCTATACAATACTTAGAAAAACAACTCCTCTAACACAGAAAGACAAAGAAAGGTCCAAAGTAAAAAAAATGAAAAAATATATTTCAGCAAATACTAACCCAAAAGAAGCCAGGTTAGCTTTGTTGATATCAGTCAAAATAAACTTTAAGAAAAAAAAGCATTAATCAAAATATAGAGAATAACATTAAAACATGTTAAACAAAAGTTGATGAAATTGTCATGTTTCCTTAAGTTATTGCTTGGTCAAGCAGACAACAAATAATGAGTAAAAATATGTAAAATTTAAGTAGCACAACTAAATACCTTGACTCATGGACATAAGGACTCTCACAACAAACTATAATATATGTATTTTTTACATGGAAGATCTATAAAAATTGCCCTCATACTAAGACACAAAACAAGTCTTAATAGATTTCCAACTATCACTATAGTATTAACTATATTCTCTGATCATAATAAAATTAAATTAAAATTCGCTAAAATATAAACCCCTTAAAATTCCCCTTGTATGTGGAAATTTTTTAAGATTTCTAAATAACTCATTGATCAAAGATACCATAATGGAAATTTTTTAAATACTTAGAATTGAATGATAATACAAATATTATGTTACATATCAAAACTTGTGGGATGCAGTGAAAGTTGTACTTAGAGGAAAATTTATAGTCTCAAGAGTTTTGCTGAAAAAGAAAAAAGTGACAATTAATAAGCTAACTTTGAGAGTTAAAAACAAAGATGGGAGAAAGGGAGGATTAAATAAAGATGAGAACAGAAATTAATTAAATTGAAAATAAAAATACCATGTAGGTATAAATAGGGCCAAAAGATAATTATGTGAATGGGATCCATAATACAAGGTTTGGCAAACTTTTTTATAAAAGAGTAGATAATATATTTGGCTTTTGGGCTATATAGTCTCTGTCACTGCTATTCAATTCTGCCACTGTAGTTCAAATCACTATAGTAGTATATGGATGAGTGGGTGTGATTGTGTTCCAGGACAATGCTATTTTAAAAAACTGGTGGTGGGCTATATTTGGTCTGCAGATCATAAAAAATTTGCCCACTGCTGAACTAATGGTAAGACTGATGTAAAAGAATAAATGTAATGAAAAAGCTTAGCAAAGTTGCTGGATATAAGATCAATATACAATATAACATAACAATACAAATTAATTGCCTTTTTATACATTAGTGATACAGAAAAGTAACTTTAAATTTGCAAAAGTTATTGATAATAACAACAAAAAATCGTAAGAATTTACCTAAGAATAAATCTAACAAACTTTATACAAAACCTAAAGAAACTAAAACTATTGTTTAATCTGCCTCAGACCAATAGTTCTCAAAATTTTAGTCCCAGGACCCCTTTATACTCTTGAAAATTACTGACAACTCCAAAGAGCTTTTATTTATTTGGGGTTTTATATATTTAAAATTATATATATGTATGTATATATATATATAATTATGTAATATATATAAATATATATTTAAATTTATATGATAAACTTAAATTTATGTGATGATGAATTAAAACTGACTAAAGTATTTATTAATTAATTTTAAAATAATGATAATAAACCTACTGCATGTTAACATGAATAACATCTTTATGAAAAAAACTGTTTTTTAAAACAAAAAAATAGTGAAAAGAATGGCATTATTTTATATTTTTTTAAATCTCTTTAATGCAGAGCACACTTGAACCTATAAGTTAAACTTTTGTGGCACACTTAAATTATGTTGAACAAAAAAAAAAAGAGTAAAAAAAGAATATACTTACTGTGCTTTGAACTTCCTTTGAAAATAATCTTTAAAAATTTTCAAAGCGCACCTAAGATCCTCTCACAGGACACCAGTGGGCCACAGCACAGTGGTTGAAATGTTTGGCATAATAGAAGACATTTATATTCTAATGTTTGTTTTAGTATTTAATCAGTTGTGATATGTAGTCTCAGTTTCATTATATGAAAAAAATTCAACCTCAACAAATATGTAGTTGAAGAAGAATGGAGTATTTTGGTAGCTTTTTAAAATAATTGTGGATATTCTTCTTTGATATTTCATCAAAATTTGATAAGTTATAACTTCTTAAAGATTAATTCCAATATGGAATCTAAAACCCTATCAATGAACTTTTCCAAGTTATATTTCCAAGTTTTTCTGTTATATTAAAATTCACTGGTCTTCCTTACACATTGACTAGATCTTTTGTCAAAGCATGATTTTGTATGACCACAGTTTGTTTTTGAAAATTTTTAATTTTTCAGGTTATGTAGATCTTCAAAATGGTGACACTGTTTTACAATGTCCAAAAATATCACATGTGATATTACTGCCAGTCTCATTAGAAAAGTCTTTCAAATTTTGGGAAGCTGTTAAGCTCACAGTAGGAGATACACATCTTCCAAAATTCTGATTTTTATTTGAAAGCTTGAATTGTATCATTGGCAACAAATACTGTCGTTTGTTTTCCCTAAAATGACAGCTCACTTACCTTATTCAGTTTCAAGAAAATATCTGCCAAATACCCAACTCTGAAGCACCATAGTTTGTCAGTCGTTCTTTCAAGGAAAAAAAATGGTATTCTATGAAAAAAATAGCTTATTCAACTTGCAACTCAATCCCACAAATGCTTTTCCAGAGACAATAATCATACTTTAATACCCAGCAAAAGTACTTTTTTGAGTATGTCTCATTTTGTCAGAATGTTAAATGTTTTGTACTTAAGTGTTGCAATTTAATGCAAATAATTTTTACTACTTGATTCACATTTTAAGTGATCCTGGCATTTTGTTCTACTGAGAGTGTGTGGTGGTGAAGAACTTGCACAATTTGGTGGCTTATTTTATGCAAAGCGGGTTTTACCCACCAATACATTTACACCAGCAGCACACTTACCAACGCCATGAAAAAGACCCAGCATCTTAGTATTGTTATAAAAACAGTAGGGGCATAATTGACATCCTGCCAGGGTCTGAGGATCCCCAGGGATTCCACAGAACGCACTGAGAGCCATTGCTGTAGACGTCCTGTGGCGCTCTCCTTCATGTCTTTGAGATCTCTGCTTGAGAGGTCTATTGTCCAGAGCCCCACGGTGACTCCTGTATCACCCTATTTTGTTTCCATGGTAGTGCTTCTCACTACTTAATGTAATAGTTTATTGTTTACTTTTTTATGCGTTTACTGTCTATGTTTCCCCCAAGTAGAAAATAAGACCCAAGAATGTAGGGAGCTTGTCTGTCCTTTCAATGCCATACGGGGCCTCCAAATCCTAAAATGACTTGGCACCTAGGCATTCAATAAATGTTTATGAAATAATTAGATCAGGATAAGGAGTTGGGTTTCTCACCATTTCTCATTCAGATGGCCTCAGAGCTGTAACTAAGCTATTTTTTGCTCACCCCAGATTCTTTGAATAACAACAAAAGGAACTTTTGAGTTCCACATTTTACATGTATTTACTTAGTCCTCACGAGAACCCTAAAAATTGAGTGTTATTTACCCCCTTTTACAGAAAAGCATCTGAAGGTCAGTAAGAACTATTGCAAATATAAAGATCTAGTGAGCATCAGAGCCAAAAATTGCACTCACATCCTTCAGCTTCCTCCCAGGCGAAACAGTAACTCAGTGGATGCACATTAAGACATAGCGTAATTATTGCTCAGATTGCCAACGTTTCAAGAGTTGGCTGCCAAATGATGAGGCAATAGTCATTCAGAAAGTGTGCTTGTTAGAGGGAATTTTTAAAATAATTAAAATTGAAACTCTGAAGTTACAACAAATGAGCAGCATATTTTCAAAATTAACTTTTTTGTACATTTTAAAAATGTTTACCTCAACCTTCAGTTCCTAAGAAGCCATTGTATTTCTTTAGTCTGTAGCCCAGGCATTCTTCAGTTCTTTCCCAGGAACTGAGGCAATGGCAAAGAGCATGAAGTTTTCTTGTCGCATTCACACCAAAGGCCTCTCCTTGCCCTAGTTCCTGGCTGGGACTAACCTACAATAACACGTGATGGCATCCCACGTCAGTGTGAAGACTAGGCCTGGGCCTGATCTCACCTATTTTATCCTCACTTTGTAGACTATGCCACAGAGAGGCTATAGCAGAATCCCTAGGGGTCACACAGAAGTCAGCAATAGGACATGAAATACAAGTCAGCCTCTTGTCATGGAGACAGGTGCTCTGATTGCTTTAGGTTTTATTTGAAATGTTTAGTACTAGGGAAAGATTTACTGAAAGACTTCCAGGGGAACTTCAAGACTAACCCATTAAATACCAAGTGATACTGGACCTTTGAGAATCACTTCTCTAGGATTGTGTTTGCTAGCCCTGAGATCTATAACTTTAGAAAACAAAGTGGAGTGCCAACTCAAGTCCTGTTTTTCAGGTGTGCTAGAGAGAACTTAGTTCCAGCTTACCTGCAGGAGTGAGTCGTACGACTGACAAGGGCTTTATTTCCCACAATTATCTATTAACTTAACTCACCCCCAGTTGAATATAAATACTCCTGGGAGCATCAGGAGAAGTTATTATAAGTCAAATACAACTTTCTGGAAACTAAACTCTGAACACCCACAGGTGCTCAGCTTCACCAAGGAAATTGTACGTGTAGAGGAGAGGAAGGAAGTGATTTTGGAAAATGGGATGCAGAATATGGGGTTCTATCAGCAGAAAAGTGCTAACTTCAGGAAACGGAACTCCTTCAGGAAGGGGATGCCTCTGGAAAAGCGTGTGCCTGCTGGACCATGAGTGTGCTGGTGTAGCTCCAGCTGATGGGGGATTCTCACCAGCAAAGAAAGAGGAACCTGCCGGTGTAGCGTAGAACAGCTCCACTGCAGGCCACCACGCTCAACTGTCCCCCAGGAACTTCCTCAAATCACCCAGAGGACAATGGTTTGTGGAACCAATGTGGCCAGTTGGTCAAGGCCAGAGTTGGCTTCTGCTAATGACTTACTGGAGCTTGAGAATATGGTCTAGCTTTACCCTCCACTTTATTCTTGACTTATAATGTTAAAGACAGCCACATAATTACCCCTAAAGGTGAAATATTTGCAGTGTGCAAAGGCGTCTTCCACTATGTTGTCTTCCTGACCTTCTTTTAACCCACATTGCCTAGATGGCCTTTTCTCAGTCTTCTTGTGCTTATACCACCAGCAAGATGATCTGTGGAGGTTGTGGTATAGATTTAACAGATCTCTTGGGAGACCTTTTCAGGCTACCTGTGTCCCCCTCTGTCTCCACTCCCAGAGTACCCACCAAAGAGAATCACTTCTTAGTATCTTGTAAGTTTCTTCTCTCCACAGTGTCTACTTCTCTTAGGACTTTGTTTGATCCATTGTAGAATTATTATTAATATATTTTTTTATCTTTAAAAATCTGTTGAGATCCTTGCCAAGGTTTAAGAAGGCTCTAGCTTCTGGAAGGGGAACACCAAGCCATAAATATGTGGAGGGCTGCCCTTGCCTGGGAGGGTGTAACCATCTCTGCCTGGAGTTACTGTTGATGGTAATGGTCAGGATCATAATAATAAAAGGCTTTTAAAGCCTCAGTTACCTAATACTGGGTTCTCTTGGCTTCTCATTAATACTCATGCCCGTGCTGAATTGTAGGCTTAACTGAAAGGATTCTAATACTTCTGGTTAGTCCATTTGTGAATGTTTGTAAAGCTGAACGTTTTTACAAAAGCATCTCTATAGGTCAGTGGGAAAGACCTCTGAAGGAGCCTCCTGAGCCCCTTCTCCATAGCTTCTTGGCATACTGCCTTCTCTGATGATTAGGCCACGTGGGAAAGTCTAATGCTTCTTCTAACTAGCTCCTTAGAAATTTGAAAATAGCTACTGTGTCTTCTTATTGCCATGAGATATTTATATACCTAGTACCAAGCTTAGGAGGAAGAATACAGTTAGGGGGCCACAAATAGTTGATTCTTCCTCTGTACCTTCTCTTAAGTAATTTTTCTTCTGTTCTTAACCCACGTTGGAGTTCTAAAATGGAGTTCTAAAACTCCATTCTGGCCCTGCTGTTGTTGGGAGGAGTCCCCTCTGTGCTTGCTGGCATTTGCCTCAACTGTGTACTGTGAGCTCCAGGAGCTTATTTGGGTTTGTTCCTAGCACCCAGCAAAGTGGCTGGCCTGTGGGAGACATATTCCTAGATTCGTAATGACTGAATCTTTTCCCCACATTCCGCTCAACTTGGCTCTCCTGTGAGAGCCATTGCTCTGTGTCTCCGTGTGTCCATGTCAAGGCAGCCAGAGCTCTCGCTGGAGACAGCAGTCATCCCAGAGCAGAGCTCTCATTTCCAAGACGTGCGTGGCATACTCAGGAAGGCACAAGACACTGACACTTCCTTTCGGAGTCTTTATTTCCTGTTTTGAGGACTATACAGAGATAGGGAGGAACGTCTGTGATCACCGTGAGCAGGGGGAAAGATATAAGCAAAATACTGGTGATGATGTTCAGAGTGCCTGGGACACTACACGAAAGAATGGAGATCAAAAACAGAAAATATACCAGTGTTTAATGTCTCATGATTAAAAGGCAAAATAATAAGACAGACAAAACTCTATGTATTTGGAAAGAAATATTAACCTTACGAAAGTATGCAAAAGAAATTTTTCACAGTGGGATACATCTTACATCACTGTCCTTTTAGTGTTTTTTTAATGTGATCACAGTCCTGGGAGCCTAAGAAACTTGGTATTGGTAATATGATATTTGAAATAACCAAAAGAATTTGGTGGACCCACTGACCTTCTTTTGACTTCTAAGAAACACAGCTTAACTATCTCAAATCCTGTGAAACTTGCCTCAGACTTATGGCAAAGATTATTCCGTCTCAGTTGTGGAAGGTGCCTGCCTGTTTCTTCAATAAGGACGACATGTTACACATACAACACGTTACAGATGTTGGATTTGTGACCTTCCCCCCCTTTCTTAATTTGAAACACATTGTATACACCTGCTATTCTCCTTTCCTTCCAGAAAGACTCACTGTCAGGGGTTTCAGCCTGCATCACGTGCTATGATAAGGTACTCACCCACAGAAGTGGTTAGTTACCAGAAGATGAACGCCTGAAGGAGGCTGGCACGCCTTGCGCACCTGCGGAGCAGCAGAAACTGCTCGAGAAAGTCCATAGGCTCTCCTGACGTAGCCATCTAGACAGGAAGAGAAATTAGTGTTGTGCCCTCTCATCCCTGGATTCATTATCTCTTTGTCCAGTCTCTGTCGAGTCAGATTACATCAACCTGATAACATCTTCCTTCCTGCACATAAACTTGCTTATTCATTCATTCAGCCCACATGGTCTTACTCCCTGGTGATCTCATCCAGTCTGTGGCTTTTAAATACCATCTCTGCACTAATGGCTCCCCACTTTGAGAATCTTGGGCTGCATTCAGTTGCTTACATAATGCCTCCACAGGGCTGTGTGGCAGGGGGCTCCTCCAACTTAGCACATCTGAAACCAGGACTGCTGGCCTCTAAGCTGTATCTGATCCCCCTGGGGTTTTCCATTTGGGGAAATGGCAACCCTTTCATCTAGTCACTAGGCTGAAGTTCATAGAGCCACCCTTAACTCTTTCTGTTCTCTCACCCATGTCCAATCCATTAGCAAATCCTGTGAGCTCTGCCTTCAAGTATGTGCCAGATCCATCCCCTTGTCCCCACTCCTCTTTTCCCTCCCTAGTTCATCCTCACCTGGCCTGCCACACAGCCTCCTAGCACGCCTCCCTGTTTTCACTTTGACCTAACAGCAATCCATTTTCCACATGAAAGCCAAAGTAATCTTTTAAAAATGTAAATCAGACCCTGTTACTTGCCCATTGTGGCTTCTCACAGATAAAACCCAAACTCCCACCCTGACCTGCAGGCCCCCCTCTATCCGCAGCCTTCTCTCGCCATTGCCCTCTAGGCTCCCTGCCCGGTCATGAGAGCACCCAGCCTACTCCTGCTACAGGACCATTGAGACAGCTGTTTATTCTGCAAGGAGGGCCCCTCTCCCAGATACCTGCATGGTTTATTCCCTCACCTCATTTAGAATCTCCTTAAATGAGACCTTCCATGAGCACAGTGTCTGAAATGGCACCTCCCCACCACATCCCTCATTTCTCTCACGCTGCCTCGGGTTTTTCTCTACAGCACAAGTTATCATAGATCAATTTGTTTGTGTGTTGCTTTTTTCCCAACAGAACACAAGTTGCTTGACAAGCACAACCTGCTGTGCTCATTGCTGTATGCTCAGGTACCTAGGACAGGGCATGACATTATATATGGTATGTGGTAGGAGCTCAGTCAATACTGATTAAATGAATGAAGATGTTTCTTGAGTAGCCATCTTTACTTCAGGCATTATACTACAGGGGGAAAAAGATAAGAAGAAGAAAGAGAAGGAAAGTTTGATTTTTGCCCTTGGGGACCTTGCCCTGCGTGGCAGAGACAGTCACATAAGCAATTCTGTGATACCAACATGGCTAGGGAGCTGGGGAAGCTCCAGCATGAATCTCCCAACTGTGCCTGCAGGAGTCGGAAAGGCAACCAGAGGAACTGACATTTGAGATTATTCCTGAAGGATGAGCAAGTGTTTGCCAGACAGAGAAGAGTAGGCAGAGTACTTCAGGTGAGGAAATAGCACATACAACAGCATGGAGCTGTGATAAGACAGAAATCAGGGAAACTCGAATAGAGCCAACTTAGAAGAGAGTTGCATGAGAGAAGTATCTTATTTCCTTTTCTGTTGCTGTAATTGAACACCTCAAAGTAGGTAGTTTATAAATTTAAAAAAGTATTTCTTAATGTTCAGGAGGCTAAGAAAGGCCAGTGTCTAGGGACTCCATCTGATGAGGACCTCCCTGGTGTGGGGACCCTCTGCAGACTGGTGCAGGCATCCCAGGGTGAGGGGACTCAAGAGAAACAACCAAAATGGCTTTTATGACTGACCTGCTGTCATCATAACTAACTCACTCCTCAGCAACCCACAAGTCTATGAATGGATTAATCTATGCACAAGGGCAAAACCCTCATGACCCAATCAGTCACTTTCCTTAAGTCCCAGCCCTCAACACTGCACATTGGGAACTGTTTTCTCTTAACACATGAACTTGTGGGGATTCATTCAAACCACAGCAGTGAGTCTGGATAGGTGAACTGCCAAGAAGGAACAGCTCAATTCAGTCCTGGCCCCCAAATGTGATCCTCCCTAGAGCTGTCCTTTCAGTACACGACACCTCATTCATGTAATTGCTCAAGCTGAAATTCTCTGTTATCCCTGACTTTTTTTATTCTCTCACACCTCACATTCAGTCCATTAGCAAGTCCCATCAGCTGCACCTTTGAAATACATGCCAAATCCAGCCTCCAGTCACCACTCTTATGCTTCCTCCCTGGCCCAGGCCATCATCATCGCTCACCTAGACTGTCACAGGAGCATCCCGAGAGGCCCCCCTGCTTCTCTCATGACCCCACAATGACCTATGTTCCACACAAAATCAAAGATTGTTATTGCAAACTGCTTTTAAATTAGAAACGAAAGAGCAACTTAAGTCAGTATCAACTAAATGGAGCCTATTAAAGATTGTTTAATGTTTTGAGTAGAAGGAAGGAAATTATTTTCATGTCAAAATCTGTATCTTCTTTACATTTGCATGACTTGTTCTTGGGCTTCTGTGGTGTGGCATGTGAGTAGGTGCTCATGTATGAGGTTGTCACCTGAATGGTGGAAAAACAGAGACCCCTTCCCGCTCATCTTCATTCTCACATTACTCAGCACGGGGCCTGGCACACGGTCAGTGCACCATATGTCAGTGAAAGATTTATTCTTCACTTGACAACAAGTTTACCGCCAATTACTCTAGTGATCTTCCCTACCATCTCTTAAGTGATCAGTTTTATACAGTTTATTTATATACAGTGGTCAGGTAAACATCTACTATACAAAACCAACATGATCCATGTAAGTGGCTTTTTATCTGAATCTAAGAGATGCGGCTAAAACAGTGGTGAGAAGAGAAGTCATGGCCTAAAATACTTTGGACAATGAGAAAAATAGAAATAAAAAAAATAAGCATCTAACTGAGAAGTTAGAAAAAGAACAATAAAGCAAACCTAAAACAAGAGCAAGAAGGAAATAGTAAAGGTAAAGCAAAAAACTATGAATTCAATAACCAAAGGATTAGTAAATATAAAAACATGTTATTTAGAAACATCAGTTTAAATAAAGGAAATTTTTAGATGACTCAATTAACAAAAACAGGATAATAATAAAATAAGACATATCAAAAAGGAATCATAAAATATTGTATTTAACTTTTAAGAAATTGAAAGCTAATAATTATCTAATAAAATGTAATTTAGCCACTCTGACTTCTAAAAGGAAGGAAAATCCACCAGACTGACCACCCTAGAAGAATGCCAATGTCCATTTCTAAATAAAATGTTAGCAGAATCGACCAGCGTTTTGAAAGAACAGTGTACCATAACCAAATGAGGTTTATTCCGGGCATGCAAGGATGATACAAAATTAGAAAATCTATTAATATAATTCACCATATTAATAGGTCTGTATAGGAATTCACCATATTAAATCTGTATAAAAAACCCATTGGCTCTTTGTAGATGCTGCAGAGTGATAATGTTATCCAATATCCATTTTTCTTTTTTTTTTTTTTTTTGAGACAGAGCCTCAAGCTGTCACCCTGGGTAGAGTGCTGTGGCATTACAGCTCACAGCAACCTCCAATTCCTGAGCTCAAGCGAGTCTCCTGCCTCTGCCTCCCAAGTAGCTGGGACTACAGGTGCCCGCCACAACGCCCGGCCATTTTTTGGTTGCAGCCGTCTTTGTTTGGCGGGCCCGGGCTGGATTCGAACCTGCCAGCTCAGGTGTACGTGGCTGGCGCCTTAGCCCATTGAGCCACAGGCGCCGAGCCGAATATCCATTTTTCATTAAAAAACACTTGATAAAAGCAGAAGTTTTAAATACCACCTTAACATGATAATGCATACATATATATATCTCACCCAAAATTGAGTGTTATGCTTGACAGGGAAACACTGGAAGCCACGTTGTATCAGAGACAATGAGTACAGGGGTGTCCATTGTTGTAACTCATTAGAAATTGCTCTGAATTTATTAGCCAGTGACATGTAAGAGAAAGAAATTGGAAGCATAAAATCAAAAGGAAGAGGTTAAACGAATGTTTGTTATTTGTAGTGGTATAATTGTATACTCAGATTATATGCTTGTTTCTATGAATCAACTGGAAAATTGTTAAAAACAATAACAGAACTTGTTAAGTACCAATTGATTATGTAAAATTATCTTTCATATATGTGATCAACAGCTGGTTAAAAGACATAATGGAAGAAAAGACCCTGTTTACAATAGCAAAAAGAAAAATCTAAATATATACACATTTATACATAAATATATACATAAATATAGGAATTAAACTTAACAAGAAATCTGTAGGATTACAAATCTTGATTCCTATAAATCAACAAAACATGTTTGAATTTTCATGAAATACAGGCAAAAAACAAAGATGTATATGAATGGAAATACAAGCCATGTTCTTGCATAGAAAATGTCAACATCGCAAATTTAACATGATTCTAATAAAAATACCAATAGAATATTTTGTAACCAAACAATCTGGTGCTGAAGTTCATGTGAAAAAAATTTAAACAAGAATGAAGAAAAGAAAACAATGAGAGAAAGTTGCTTTTTAGATATTTAAATATATTGGGCAGCGCCTGTGGCTCAAGGAGCAGGGTGCCAGCCCCATATACCAGGGGGGTGGCAGGTTCCAACCCGGCCCTAGCCAAAACTGCCAATATCTATATATTAAAAATATATTTTTATATATGAAATTAGGACATTGAAAGACAAGTCAATGGCATAGCATAGAGTTGAGAAATAATCTCAGAAGGGGGGAGGGTGGGTAATTGGTGGGACCACACCTACGGTGCATCTTAGAAGGGTACAAATGAAACTTACTAAATGCAGAATACTAATGTCTTCATACAATAACTAGGAAAGTGCCATGAAGGCTATGTTAAACAGTTTGATGAAAATGTTTCAGATTGCATATGAAGCCGGCACATTGTACCCCATGAATTGCACTAAATGTGCACAGCTGTGATTTAATTAAAAAAAAAAAAGGAAATA
>CAUYRH010102880.1:0-23745 GCA_963574655.1 Perodicticus potto | reverse complement strand
TTGATTTTACTTTCACTTCCTTCCTTTCCGGGTAAGGCCTCTAGTGGAGGTTCTCGGGAGGGAGGTTGTGATGACAAAAGGGAGACACAACAGGAGCACTTTTCACGTCAGGAGCTTTTCTTTCTTTTTTTTTTTTTTTTTGTTGCAGTTTTGGCCTGGCCGGGTTTGAATCCCCCACCCTCAGCATACAGGGCCAGCGCCCTACCCACTGAGCCACAGGCACCACCCTAGAGGAGCTTTTCAATGTATAATAGAAGGGTACAGGCGAACCTTACTAAATGCAGAATACAAACGTCTTCATATAATAACAGAAAATGCCAGGAAGGCTATGTTAATCAGTTGGATGAAAATAGTTCAGATTGTATATGAAACCAGCACATTGTACCCCTTGATTGCACTATTGTACACAGCTATGATTTAATAATAAAGACAATAAAAAAAAAAAACAACTTCTCAGTTCAGGCTCCCTGGGTCCTCTCAAGAGCCCCTCCCAGTTACTACTCTTGAGACCTCTTCACTCCCAACAATGTAGAAATGACTTTCCCAGGTCACTGAGCTGCTAAATGCCCCAGAAGGGACCTCATTCCCTGTGTTGGGGAAGTAACATGGCACAGTGCATAGACTTAGAACAGTTTCTCAACCGTTTTTTAATCTCAATTGAACCTCACTTAAACTTCTGTGGCACACTTAAATCATGCTGATCAAAAAAAAAAAAGTTAAAAAAAGAATATACTTACTGTGCTTTAAACTTCTTTTGAAAATAATTTAATTAATGATCTTTAAAATTTTTCTCAGTGTGCCACAGCATGTCGGCTGAAATTCACTGTGTCTCAGAACCTTAGTATTGCCTTAAAACCACCTGACTTACTGGAGTCGTCACTTTCAATTACATGGAAATTTAAAAATATATAAATTAAACTTAAGTGTGCAATTTTAATATTTTTATCTACTGGAAAAAAAATCAATCCATCTCAACGTCTTTCAGTGTATGCTATAATAAGCTTGTGGAACTGTCCATGTAACCAAGGTCAAGGAATTAATTTTTATTTGCTGCAGAAATCAAAAGGAGGAAAATACCATCATCACAGAATGAAGCCATGTCATTGCAAATGAAAATAAGAATGTAACATAAAAGGGAAAATATTTCAAATCGGTAGGAAAAATTATTTTTCACTAGAAAAAAATTCTCATATTCTCGTTTGTGTTTGCCTTAGCATACCCAATGGTATTCCCAGTGCTCGGGCTGTCAGCACCACACAGCTGTGAAATGCAGACACTTACAGAGAGAGAGTCAGGCAGCTCTTACCCCTCCCCCACCTCATTAGCCTCTTTACCTTCACTGGGCTTCACAGGTGCAAAGTCATATCACTGACTCTCACTCTGTGCTGTGAAACTGTTTCCCAAGGTCTATTGCACAGAATCACATGTTCTATAGAAGTTAACAAAGTGGGGAAAACAGTAACAGAATACAGGAGAACCTCCATAACTGACCCCCTCCCTACGCTGACCACCTCCTTCAGTTAATCTAATGTTCACAGACCGTCCATGCACCACGTGTACTCAATGGAAGTTCCTGTGCTGACCACCTCCACATGTGGACTGGTTTGTTACAGTCCCTGGGATGGTCAACTTCTGCTGTAATACATGGCCACAAAATCACATTGCCAGTTTGGAACAATTTATTATGCACATTATTATCCAGGCTATCTTAGAAGAATGGACACGTTTAAGAGCAAACATAATTACAGCTTTTATAACATAAATTTGCAGCTAATAGATTAGAAGTTGGCAAATTTTTTTTGTAAAGAGCAAGATAGCAAGTATCTCAAGCTTTGTACACCATGCTATCTCAACTACTCAACCCTGACATTGCAGTGAAAGCACCCATCAGTAGCTGACCATATGTGAATGAATGAGTGTGGTTGTATTTCGACAAAACCTTATTTACAAAAGCAGATAACAGTTGGATTTGCAACACGCACCTGTAGTGTGTTGACCTAGATCTAGGTGACGGATATAATTGCAACTGCAACGCAAAGCAGCTTTTAGACAAGAATCCTAACTATCTGTTTGCCAATTTACCTGAAAAATTGTCATATTTTTTAAAATTAAAATTAAAATCAATTTTCTTATGAAAAAATTTTTTAAAGAGTAGGTATTGGCCAAGTATGTTGAAAAACACACTAGTTTCTCTACAATCCCAATAAAATTAACATAAAATAGGTCATTGGAAAGAAAAGAATTTTTTTGAAATAGTCATATACTGTATTGAATGAACTGGCAGGGCCCAGCTGAGCCTTAAGCACCCTTGCCTTGGATGTGAAAGTTCGCCCACATCCAGACACTCCCTTGACACTGGTCCTGTTCCCATGGTGCTGTCACGTGTTGTACTGCCTGCATTTTTCTTACGGCATCGGTAAGGCTTATAGAGACTCAGTGTGACTTTTCCAAGTCATTGAAAAATGACCTAATTTCCCTAATTTCCAATTTGACGTCATTGGTGATATGAAAGTCCTTTCCTTAATTTGGGGGTCTTCCTGAGATTTAAAAAACGTTTCACACTCAGGATTTTGTTGAATTTACAAATAAATGAATTGAAAATCATTGCATGCCAGGTGGCACACTGTTGATCCCAGGTGAGAGCAGTGTGGCACCCGGGGCTGTCCACCCTTCCCTGGCACTGAAGCATCAGCAGGAAGGGGAAATGGTTGTGTCCAGTATTAGTGCTTGTATATTAATAGAATTTACTCAGAAGTATGCAAAGTTGTTTTGTACAAAGAGATGGGGTGTCATTCAGTCCTTAACCGACTGCAGGTTCCCTGCTGAGTCCTGGCGTGGCAGGAGCTATCCTGCCTTCTCAGCAGCAGAAGGCAGCATCTTGGACTGGTAGGGGGGAGTGGGAAGGATTCTCTTTCAATTCCTTGCCCCTGTCTTTCTCTGGATGATCCTGGCTTACAGCTCTTTCCTTATCTCAAACTGGGCTTTTCCAGTGGTAGAGCAATCAAGAAAGCTATTTGATCCTACTCCTTTACACTCTGTGCCTGATGGTGATATTATTTTCTTCTGCACTTTTATCTTCCTTTCTCCTTGAGGCATTCAAACAAAGAGTACAGGTGGTTAATGACTCTGGAATAAATGAATGAATAGAAGTGTTCATTTATTGATTCATCCATACCATGAATATTTATTGAGTGCTTATGCATACTAGTAAACAAAACAGGCAAAATTCTTGTCCAGATGAAGTGTACCTTCCTGTGGAGAGAGTCAGAAAATTTTAAATAATGGTTAACTTCACAAGTGGTAAATTTATAGAGAAAGTATAATAAAATAGGAAAAGGGGGGAGGGAATCATGGAGGAAAGAAGGATATAAGTTTTTAAAAGGTAGCCAGAGAAAACCTCACTAAGAAAGGCCTGGAGGAGGTTAGGGAGTGTCTCTTTTGGGAGGAAAGAGGGTTCCAAGCAGAGACACCAGCTAGAGCACGGTCAGAGCCTGGGGCATGAGGCCCTATCAGAGAGTGTGAAAGGATACAAAGGAAGAGGATGGGAACATGGGAAGGGCTCTAGGGTACTCTAGATGAGACCACCACTCCCTTGCTTTACATGGGTTTATCAAGAGTCTATTTGGGCATGATCTATTCCGTGGGTTTAACCTCTCTTTCTCACAAAGTCAGTGAGTTTAAGAGAGTTGATCCCAGATGTCTGTATTTTTTTTCTTTTCTTTTCCTTCTTTTCTTCCTTCCTTCCTTCTTTCCTTCCTTCCTTCCTTCCTTCTTTCCTTCCTTCTCTCCGTCCTTCCTTCTTTCCCTCCTTCCCTCCCTCCCTCCCTTCCCTCCTGTCATTCATTCATTCTTTTTTTTTTTTTTTTTTGAGACAGGATCTTGCTGTATCACACAGGCTGGAGTGCAGTGGCATCATCATAACTCAATACAATGTCACATTCTTGGGCTCCAGTAATCATCCTGCCTCGGCCTTCCAAATATCTGGGAATACAGGTGCACAGCCACATCAGGCTAACTTTTCTATTTCTAGTAGAGAGGGGGTTTCATTCTTGCTCAGGCTGGTCTCGAACTCCCTGACCTCAAAGAATCCTTCTGCCTTAACCTCCCAGAGTGCTAGGATTATAACTGTGAGCCATCGCATCCAATCTTATTCTTTCATTTTCTATCTTTAATTTTCTTATACATTAAATGGTAATAATAAATACCTTTCCTTACAGGGATTGTTCGGGGATCAAATGATCGTCATTATGAGAGCACAGTCTAAACTGTTCAATAAACTGGCACCACAACTATTTTACTAACAATGGTTATGAGAATGCACATGGAACCCGTGTAAGAGAGGAAAGAAGAAAGACTGAAAAACTGGAGCAGGCTGGATGGGAAAATTAGTAATATGGAGGAAAGAAGTAAGAAAAGGGAAATAGAGGGAAACTGTTCATCACAGGGATAACAAGTATGGCCTTGGGCTTGGAGTGACAGGTTTGAAGTCTAAGGCAGGCCATTTACTGCCATGTGACCTTGGGTAAGTCTCCATGATGAGCCTGTTTCCCACTGTGTAAAATTGGGATTCGACATCTTCCTCATAGCACATTGTCAGGATTAAAGGAGAGACTCCATCTCACCTAAATATCTAAAGAGACAGTGCTCCCACACACCAAGCACAAACCCAGCACCAATTTACACAATAAATATTAATCAATTTACTATTACACTTGTCATCATCATCATTGTTCTAAGAAGTCAATAAATTAGAAGCAGCTCTGCATTTTCTGGCAGGGGAAGACAAAAGTAGGAAATACCTCCTGAAGGGAAAACTGGTAGGATTCATTTTAAAAGTGTCTGACTGTAAGGTTATGCACAGAGACCCCAATTTGTTGCATGAATTGGGATGAGCCTTAAGGGACATCTTTTCAGTAATTCAATTCCCTAGGAATTTGGCTTAGCTGGGAAACAGGAGTTATCCTGGAGGGTACAGTCTCTATAGAAAAGAGGGCATAATTCTGGAAAAACTTGGTGATGATTCCAAATTGAAAACAAATATAGGAGACCTTGTGTGACCTTGGTAAAGACTGTAACATATTAGCAGCTCCAGGAAAAGTAGAAGACAGATTTGGAACTGAGCAATACAAAAATGAAACAGTGCAACGCCAACCAGGAAGGGATGGAGTCAGCTGCCAAGCGCTTTTCGATTTGCGACAGACAAGGTTTATAGCTGACAGCAGGAACTGCCAAAGGCTTGATATACATATATCTCATATGATATCTGAATATATTCTGTACTTTAGCAGGCATCTGCCACTTTTTTGCCTGTCATCCCTTACTACAGAGAATTGTCCCTCCTCAGCTCCACGTGATTCTATCGAGCCTGTGGCTCAAGAGCCCTGCCCCCATCCCCACCCTGTGATCCAAGGTGTCCAATCACAATGTCTACTCTCCTGGGCCGCAGCAATTGTTCCAGAGGAAGACAATCCTAATGGTGGCTAATCAGAGTTCTCTGCAGACTTGCCAGGGCTGCTGAGAGTTGGGGCCACTCCTTTTTATGTTGCTATTGGTCTCATATAACCTTGGAGCTGTCGGATGCCTCATTGCATCAATAATGTGTTATAATTAATGTGGAAAAGTGTAGAGGACGCCAGGAGCCACACGACCTCTGAGCAAGATGATTTGCAGCTGGGGGGCGGGCCCTAGGCCAATTCGTCCGTCTGCAGGTGCTCCTTGCGGAGAGAGAACCCGAGCCCGTGGCGATCCTTAGGCACTGTAGTCATTGTCTAATACTCCCCTCACCTGTCTTGTGCTGTCTCAATAAAAGGCTACTGTGGAGGCTGCTCAGGGCTACCCTGCAATCAAGGTTGGCCCGCCTCCTACAAGCTAGTACTTCTAATCCGCATCTCGCCTCGTTCCTTTCTGCTGCGATCCAGACCAGGGCCATAGGGGCAACGACAGAAAAGGCTAAGAATTAAGTCCAAACTTAGGCAAGAAGAATCAAAGGAGAGAAGAGAGGGAGATTTTGCTATTTTTGCTACTTTTAGTTTGAATTGGATTTTTTCCATTTCCAAAAGGATCAATTAAGTGTGAAAGAAATGAAGAATCTAACCAAATGATAAAGGCAATGTGAGGCAACCTAAATGGGGTACATAACTTTCAACCCCCCAAAATATAATAAATGTGTTAAGATATTACAAAAATATTTCAGTGAAAGTGTGACATGGGGTTAAAATGGCTAGGGGGACATAGTCTGGCAAATCAGTCCTCCCAAAAGGGGAAAACGTTTGGCTCCCCATAGCATAGAATGTAGAGCAAAGAGTGTGTGTCTGTGTCCTGGGTAGAATCACTCTAGAAGCTACAGCCCTATAACCCACGTCTTAGTCTTAAACCATCTGATAAATTACTATATCACAGCCCCAAATACTTCAACCCAGTAACTTCAGCCCACCTGAGATGGTAAAACAACTCCCCTCCACTGAAAAATGATTTTACAATTTCAGGAAGGCTTGGAATGACAGCTAAAGATCATAAAGTAAATTGGATCAGAAGAGAAGTTATAATTAGTGTGTGATGAAGTGAACATATTAGAGAATCTGACAAATCTTCGTGATTCCAATCTTAAATTTATGATCAATACTATTCTTGTTATCTTCAGCAGCAAAGTTTTGGTAATTTAATAATGTTTATAGACAATATTTGAATGTTTTGATTCATTATGGTTTTAAAGATGAATTTTTAGATTTTCAATTACTTTGATTTTGCTCATTTGAGTTTAAGTCAATTGATCAAGTAAGTGGAAGGATGGTGTAAAATTATGTAAAAATTACTTAGCTCCAAAGTACAATCAGAATTGCTAAATGAACTTAAAGTCCTAAGAAAAATATATTTTTTGCAACTTAAATTAATGAAATATTATTTGAATACTCAAATACTGATAAATAATTTTTTCTACATGCAAAAGCCCACAATTCTCAAACATTGGGAAAAATACATCAATACACATGTGTAAGGGTATTATTATAGACACAGAAGCCTAGGATGAAAGAGCACTTCCTGTGGGGACTAGGAAAGGTGTGGTTTTATGAGGCATGAGGTCAGGTGAAGTCCATGAAAGCATTCATAATAAATAGTGATGCACCAGCCAGACCAGCTACCAGAAACTCAAATAAAAGCGAAGAATCAACAACTGAGGTGGAAACAACCAACCAACCATTCCTTCACTCATTTTGCTTTTATTCAACAGATACTAAATAATTATTCCATGACAGGTTCTGTTCTAACAGTTTAAGATATAGGTGAAGAAGGAAAATATAGATTACAGGTTGGATGTGAAAAGGGCCAAGGAGAGTAGATAAAGTAACTGCAGATGAAGGAGAGATGCAGCAGAAGGCAGCTTCAGTAGAGGAAGGGCCAGGTTGTCATGTCTCCAGTGTCCTTAGCTTTGCCTGATGCCAGCAAGTGTAGAATGTAAGGTGTGACAGGCTCTCAAGGCATCCTCTGAAGAAAAGGAGAAAGCAAAATAAAAAGAAGAAAATGAAGACAATGTTTTCAGTAATAGGTGGCCGACACAAAAGAAGAAATGCTAGAGAAGGAATATAATAGGGCCTGAGACAGGTGAAGAGGTAGAAGGCACGGTCATCACTGAAATGAAAAGAAAGT
Source organism: Perodicticus potto (assembly GCA_963574655.1). NCBI lineage: Eukaryota > Metazoa > Chordata > Mammalia > Primates > Lorisidae > Perodicticus > Perodicticus potto. Next base: position 16,101 of record CAUYRH010102880.1, on the reverse strand, counting down.
GGGGTTGGGGAGTTCCAGCCAAGTCTTTCCAGGACTAATTAAAATGACACAAACATGCATAGAAGGCCAGCATAAAGTAGGAACAGGCAGTACAAATAACAAGAAGAAGAAAAAAATAACCTGGAATAGTTAAATCTGTGTGATTCTGAGATGAAAGTCTGAATATGAGATGAGGCACAAAAACAAGACCAAACACCAGCACATGTTGTTCCAAAGGACTGGGGTTGGATTCTTCGTGTTTAGCTGGAGAGGAAAGGAGGCATGTGGTACAGCTACAGCTCAGGAGAGATGCATGGTCATGACATAGAGAAAGAAGGATGGGCTTGGTCCCAGGGCCTTACTACCCACTCAGCTATGAGCGCTGGGAAGTCCTGTTGGCCTGTGGGCTTGGGAAAACCACACACCTGGCAGTGCCTTCCAATAGTTCATAGGCAGACAACCAGAACAAAGGTGTAAGTGATATAATTGATGTATGGGGGCTATAGCTCTGTCCTTATTATTTAAAAATATTCCTAATATGTAAATATAATACTAATATATTTATTCTAGAAAATTAGTTGAAAGAAAGATAATAAAATCAAACATGAGAAAAGAAAAATCACCACCTCAAACAATGATATTTCTGAAAAAGAAAAGGCCACTGACACTTCTAATTAATCATTCAAAGATTTTGCAGGAACTTCCAATCCATCCTCACCCTACCCTGAATGTTAGCAGCAATGTCCCAAACACAGAAAAGGTAGTAAACAAGAATTTCATGTCCCAGGCTTATTATGAGACTAATCCAGACAGTATGTTCATGGGTGTCAATCAACCACACACTGTATGATTGAGTCAGTAAATGTTGTAAAGGGCTGTGCAAATTGACCTCCCCATTAATAAGTAGCACTTGCCAAAAGGAAAAAATGCAATGTTGTTTGGGGAGCTATGAATGCTCTAGTCCTCAGGAGGAGCACTAGAATGTCCCAGGTGGTGGGTGGGAGCTAGGAACTTCCCAGAGAGCTCTTGTGTTGTGCCACAGCAGGAAAGTGGAGAGAGAGGCTGTGTTGGGTGGGCCTGCCTTCAGCTCCACAACAGCTTGTATAGTAGCTGTTTGGACAGGGGAGTTGTGGGGAAAGTGCCACAGAGGATCTGAAGTAGCTCCACCCAGCCAGAAAGCCTCAGACAGAGGGGCTGTCTGAGAGTCACAGTCTGGCTGTGCAGCTCTCAAGCTTCCCCTGGCCATGTGTCTGATCTACTAGCATGTGACTCCATGAAACACAGCAGGCAAGGAGCTTCCATGTTGGGGACCTGGTCCTCCACAGATCCTCAAGGACAAGCCTTCATCCCACTCTTCATGGAGACTTCAGCCTGTAGTAGGAACCTGCTGAGGAGGCCTAGCCAAATACTCTACTCAAACTGCTTTCCCTTTAGAAATAGATCATATGGTACTTCAATTTTTTATTTTTTGAGTAACTGCCATACTGTTTTCCATAATTGATGTACCAACTTACATTCACACCAATACTGCACAAGGTTGTCTTTTCTCCACATTGAAATATTACTGTTTAATTCTTTTGTTGTTTTTCATCATCATTATCATGATGATCACATGGCATGTTTTATGTGTCTTTGCTCTAAGCACTTTATATATATCAACTCTTTTTATTTTCAGAATAACTTTTCATTCTGAGAATGAAACAGGGGCATAGATAAACTTTTCTTCAAGTCAAAATGTTGAACAAAAATTCAAAATCTAACCTACCTGCTCTGGCTCTAGGATCTATGGTCTGAACAACTGTGCTACACTGCCTCAGTATATCACCATAAGTCACAGATTTCAAATAATATCCTTAAAACCCTATTTCACCCCTGAAATGTAGACACAGTATCTAACTCTTGTCACGTATCACTTCTGACACTTCTTGCCAGGGCCCAGAACTGGTCAGGTCTCAGGCCCAGGTTAACTAGGTTCTGGATGTAGACCGCTATGTCTCCTTGCTCAGGTTCAGTTTCTCTTAGGTGCCTAAGGGCTATCTACTTTAGCTGGAGAGAGAGAGAGAAAGAGAGTGTGAGTCTTAGAGAGAATAAAGCAGTCTTCTTAGAAAGATAGATCTTAGTCATTAGCGGAGCTTTGCTAATCTTCAGCAGAGAGATACCATGCTGGTGTTCTGCAGGCAGGAGAAGAGACAGAGTCAGAGTAAGCAGGTCCGTGATAGAATGTACATGGTCCTTGACTGCCTTTTCCTCCAGCCTAATACAAGGCTAATTGCCTGCCTCTCAACACCACAGGTGTAGGGACTGCCAATTTACCACTGCTCTCATCTCGCCAGCTCTCATGATTGTTAGGAGAGCTAACTCCCTCTCCACGTTCTTTCCACTCAGGTGTTCCATTATTGAGCTATACAGGTATTTCTCATAACTCTCACTCTTCATAGCCATAGGCTATATGGGCTGCAACAAACTCTCTTTATTTTTAAGAAGAAATTCAACATTATTACATTTTCTTCCATTCCTCTTCCCCTCTTTCCAAACCTCCATTCCAGCATGCTATTGTTTTCATATTTGTCCTATAACTAAAATTAATTTTAGATGCATTATCTACAAATTGATTTTTTAAGTTGGAAACTAAAAAGTAGTATTTGCAATATTTATAAGAAAACATTGTTCACTAAAGAACCAAATACAGAAGTGCCATTGATTCTACAGAAGAGGTGGAACTCTTATTATTGAACTTTTTTATTGGAAGATTACCTTGACTTTGGAGTGGGTTAAGGTAGAACCATACCATAATGACTACCATGCCGTTGCCTTATCACAAGATCACTCAGCTTTTCAGTCATTCAATTTATTGAAGAAATCCATGTCTTCCCAAAAGAGATTCTTCACAGAGCCTCTGACTGATGCCTTTCTAGGCCTGTCTCAAAGCTATCATCTTGGAATTACATTTCATTACAATCTTGAGTAAGATCCACTGCTTTTTGGAGCCTATTACTTCCTCCTACTTGGATTCTTTTTGTTTTGCTTAAGTTGATTCTTTGAGAAATAGTCTGTGGGTGGTAAACGATCTGAGTTCTTGCATGTTTGAAAATGCCTCACTCTTGATTGATAGTTTGGCTAGGTAGAGAATTTCAGTTTCAAAAACATTTCATTTCAATATTTTGAAGACATGCCTCTTATTTTCTTTTCCTTAGATCTGCAGTTGCTGATGATCTACCTAATAGCAATAAGACTCTAAGTTCTTTTTGAGTGATCTGTTCTTTTATCTTTTAGAATCTTCCCTTTCTCCTCAGTATTTAAAATGTCACAAGAATATGTCTTTTCACTGGGTTTGTTCACTAATCCTATTTAGCCTTCTCTAGGTTCTTATGATTTGAAGTCCTATTTTCTTACATGTGGAAAATTCTTCCCTGTTCTTCTCTGTTTTGTCTCATTCTAAACATTCTTTTGGATGTTAGGGCTTTGGGAACATTTTTCTCTAATCTCAGTTTTTCTCCCATATTTTCCTTCTCTTTATCTGTTAGCACTACATTTAGAGAGACTTCAATTTTTTTCTCCAACAACTTCCCTTGAATTTTTAATTTTGGCAATTACTTTTTTTATTTTAAGAAATCCTTTGGGGTTTCTTCTTTCCTTTTTAGCAACCATTTTTATTTTATTTTAATAGATTAGGGCACAAATGGTTTTTTGTTAAATAAACATATAGTGGTAAAGTCTAGGCTTTTAGTATACCCATCACCTGAATAGTGTACATTGTACCCAATAGACAATTTTTCATCCCACATGCCCTCTTCACCTTCCCCCTTCTGAGTCTCCAATATCCATTAAGTCTCTCTTTATGACCATGCATACCCATGCTTAGCTCCCACTTATATGAGAACATGTAGTGTTCCCCCCACCACCCCAGAGGTCACTTCACTTGGGAACTTGCAATTCCATCAAAGTTGCTGCAAAATACATTATTTCATTCTTTTCCACAGCTGAATAGCATTCCATGGTGTGTGACTGTATCACATTTTCTTTATTCACTCATCAGTTGATAGAGCTTAGGTTGGCTCCATATCTTTGCAATTGTAAATTGCGTCTTTGAGAGTGTAGGTGTCTTTTTTATAAAATGACTTATTTTCCTTTGGGTAGGTCCCCAGTAACAGGGTTGATGGATCAAATGGTAGATGTACTTTCAGTTCTTTGAGAAATCTCCATGTTGTTTTTCATAAAGGTTGTATTAACTTGCTTTCCCACCAACAGTGTATAAGCATTTCCTTTTCACTGCATCCATGCTGGCATCTATTTGGGGGGGGGGGGTTTGTTTGTTTGTTTTACTTTTTAATAATGGGCATCGTAACAGGGCTAAGATGATATCGCATTGTGGTTTTAATGTGCATTTCCCATATGGTTGGTGATGTTTAACATTTTTTCATGTTTAGTCATTGTTTCTCTTGAAAATGTCTATTCATGTCTTTTGTCCATTCCTTCTCCTTCTCCTTCCCTTTCTTCTGAAAGAGAAATTTATTGATTTGCTAACAAATGAGGAGGGTAGCAGACTCCTGTCTCAAAAGTACCAGTATCCCCCCTTTTGAACAGAAACAGAGAGCTTTTAAAAGTTCTAATTAATCCTATAATCCCATCTTGGTTTTGCCTCCTTTTTAATGTTTTTTTTTTTTTTTTTCTTGCTGGTTTGTTTGAGTTCATTATAGATTCTGGATATTAGTCCTTTGTCAGATACATAGTTCACAAACATTTTCTCCAATTCTGAAGTTTGTCTATTTACTCTGTTGATTATTTCTCCCGCAATGCAGTAGTGATTCAGTTTAATTAAGTTCCATTTATTTACTTTTGTTTTTATTATATTTGCTTGGGGGGGGGTCTCAGTCATAAATTCTTTACCTAGGCTAATGTCAAGGATAGTTTTGCTAGGTTCTTTTCTGCTATTTTTATGGTTTCAGATATCACATTTAAGTCTTTAGTCCACTTTGAGTTAATGTGTGGTGAGAGTCAGGGATCCATTTTCACAGCACCCTGTTGAATAGGGTGTCCTTTTCTATTTTTGTCTGCTATGTCAAAGATCAGCTGGTTCTACGTGTTTAGATTTATTTCTGAGATCTCTATTTTGTTCCATTGGTCTATGTGTTTACTTTTTATACCAGTACCATGCTGTTCTGGTTACTGCTACTTTGTAGTATAATTTGAAGTTAATGTGATGCCACAGATTTGTTCTTTTTATTGCTTTGGCTAATCATGCTCTTTTTTTGTTCCTTATGAATTTTAGGACTTTTTTTCTAATTCTGTGAAAATAAGTTGGTATTTTGATAGGAATTGCATTGGATCTGTAGATTATTCTGGGAAGTATGGACATTTTAACAATATTGAGTCTTCTAATCCATAAGCATGAGATGTGTTTCCATCTGTTTGTGTCATCTACAGTTTCTTTCATCAATGTTTTGTAGATCTCCTTGTACAGATCTTCACTTTCTTGGTTAAGTATATTCCTAGTTTTTTTTTTTTTTTGAAGTTTTGGCCAGGTGAGGCTTGAACCTGCCACCCCCAGTATGTGGGTCCAGTGCCCTACTCCTTAAGCCACAGGCACTGCCCAGTATATTCCCAGTTTTTGTTTTGTAGGTTTCTTAAATGGGATTGAGTTCTTGATTTGATTCTCAGTTAGGTTGTTATTAGTGTATAGAAAAACTACTAATTTGTGTAACTTCTTTTGTAACCTAAAAATTTTTGAATCCATCAATTCTATGAGTCTTTTGAAGGAGTCTTTGGATTCTCTAGGTATTGACCACCTCATCAGCAAATAGAGACAGTTTGACCTCCTCTTTTGCAATTTGGGCATCCCTTATTTCTTTTTCTTACCAATGTTAGTAACTATTTTTGCTCTAAAAATGCTTTTACTTGAATTTTTCTTCTATGAGGATATTAAATAGAATTACTTTAAAGATATTTTCTATTTCCTAAATTATCTATTTCTTCCAGAGTCAGTATATTTCTCTTAACCTACTTTTGTGTCTTTATTTTTCCTCAGATATTTGTTTCTTGGCTAGTGATTCCTACCTACAAGAGAGGTAGACAGTACAGGAAGCTCTGCCTTGATGAGGCACCCTCCCCTTCCTCTATGGGGCAGGCTGTCCCTGCAAGTCCCCTCCCCTTCCATCCACGTGGTGGGCTGTCCCTGATGAAGCCCTTCTTCCATCTACATGGTGGGCTGTCCCTGCCAAGGCCCCTCCCCTTCCTTCTATGTGGTGGGCTGTCCCTACCAAAGACCCTCCTCTTACATCTACATGATAGAATATCCGTGCCAAGGCCCCTCCCCTTCTGTCTATGTGGTGGGCTGTCCCTACCAAACAACTTCCTCTTCCATCTACCTGATGGGATGTCCCTGCAAGGTCCCTCCCCTTCCATCTATATGGTGGGCTGTCCCTGCTGAAGCCTCCCTTTCCTACATGATGGGCTGTCCCTGCCAAGGCCCCACTTCTATCTACACAATGGTCTATCCCTGCCGAGACCCCTCCCCTTCCTTCTACACAGTGGGCTGTCCCTGATGAAGCCCCTCCCCTTCCATCTAGGTGCTGGGCTGTCCCTGGTGGCCTTTGTTTTAGACCTTACGGGGGAAGAATAGGAAGTAGAATACCCCCTCTCTACCTATCTCTCTCATGTCCCCCCAAAAAAAGCAGGAAGAATTTTATTCAGAAGGGCATCACTCCCACTAGGCCCCTTCTCATAAAAGGACTATTCAATTACTTTAAAGAGTAGTCCCGGAGTGGAGCAGGGCACGCATGCAGGGAGGGAGAGTGTGAGGATGACTCACAGTTACCCTACAGCTCAGGTCTGCCCAGCTCCCCACACTCCCCGCGCTGAACTTCTCTCTGGGTCTGGTGCCAGGAAAAATAGTTCCAACCCCGACAATAGCCTTCTCCTCTGAATGTGATTTAATCTGTTAATATAATTGCAAGTATTTTCCACTGTAACGAAATTTGTCTATATTCCTACTTCCCTGGTGCCCCTTCTCCTTTACCTGACAGTGTCTTTAAATTACTCTTTGTTGTTTTTTACTGATACATGAGACTTGGGAGTAGAAATGAAACATGTTTTCTGTCCTGCTAAATTGAGCAAGAATTCCCATTACATCTTTGAACATCTTTGTGAATTTCTCCTTATTTTAAGGCAAAAGACTCCTTACAGCTTCCACGGAGGGCCATAGGACCATGCAAACAATTTCTTAATTTCTGTTTTAATTTTCAGCTCTCCAAATGTTGGAAACTAGTGTTATATCCTCCTGTCCTCTCCAAGCTAAATATTTCTAGTTGCACTAATCCATGCCTCACTGAACTTTTAGTCCTATCATTCTTGTAGTTTTCTTCGAACTTTCTCCACCTCCCTGTAATAATTTAATGCAAAGTCTAGGGTACTAAGGCCAGCACTATTACAAGTAACTCGTCTTTCTTCCTCTATCACATATGTTTAATACCTTGTCCAGTAACTTACTCCCCTGCCCTAGCAAATAATGTTATACCACCACCAGCTGCTGTGAAGACTCTATTCAATGTGACATATTTCAAAGCCATGAAATTATGGGAAAATAGAATTTCCATCTAAGAATTTCTAGGCTCTTCATCATAGCTTCTAACTTGTACACAATTACCTTTTTTTTTTGAGACACAGTCTCACTTCGTCACCCTTGGTAGAGTGCCGCAGTGTAATAGCTAACAGCAACCTCAGACTCTTGAGCTCAAGCAATTCTCTTGCTTCAACCTCTCCAGTAGCTGGGACTACAGGCAGCTGCCACAACTCCCAGCTATTTTTTTTAGAGATGGGGGTCTCCCTCTGGCTCAGGCTGGTTGAACTTGGGAGCTCAGGCAATCAGCCATCCTCAGCCTCCCAGAGTGCAGGGATTACAGGCATGAGCCACTGCACCCAGCCATAATTATGATATTGCTCAAATAAAAGTTATTAAAAACTCTTAGTCATTTTGTAAAGAATTATGCTATGTGTTAAGAGAGAAGTTTGGGATAAACTGTTCCTAAATTAAAGCATACAGTTGAAGTCACTATACATATATTTTTAAGTTATTTGAAATTGAACTTGAAAACTTCAAAACATTTTTCATATGAGGAAAAATGAACACTTTTCTAAGAACTTTGATTGTTTGCATAATTATCACTAATCCAAATTTAAAATATAATACTTAAAAATCAATAAAAAGAGGATTAAAGGTAAGTATTACACCAACCTAAAAGAGCGAAGCTTTGGTGAATCTCTTTATAGCAACTTTTCTTAAAAAATTAAATAAAATGTCATATGACAAAAATTACATGCTACAGTTCTCAGCTAACACAGAGATCTTTCTGATATGTGTACCTTCCATAAAATATTGTCTGCCCCATTCCTTGAAGAACAAATTTGTCAACTGTAAAAGAAAAAGGTTTCTTCATATAGTGATGTATCAGGAAAGATTTTTCTCAGATGTATAAAGACACTAAGATATTTTATAGGAATTTAACAGATGTTTTCAAAACTTATTTATGTGTTTATTTATTTAAAAAATTAAGAAGCTGCTACAGGTTGAGCACTGGTGTTTCAGTAATAATGGAAAGAGTTTCAGTCCCTCATCTCAAAGATCTCACATGGATGAAAGACAAATAGATTCATGCTGGTTAAAGTGCCTTTTTTCTACTCTTTGGTTAAGGGAGATAGATTCAGACGCACAGCAAATACGCGCCAGCCTCTAGAAAGTGAAAAGCCCAGCATCTTTTCCATTCTCTGGGCCAAATGGTCCATGTCAGTAACACTGTGGAATGTTGGCTGGGAGCAGTTAGAGATGAAAAGTTAGCTGAAGTTAAGAGCAGTTAAGAGGCCATCTCAGGAAAAATCACTCAAGCACCCCCTCCTTATCTCTGTTCATCAGAGAGAGAGATCAGGCCTTCCCAGTCTCCCAGGCTGTACGACCACACCTAGCATTCCTGGTATCGGTTGTCCTTTGGGATCTCCTGCCTTTGCAGCTGGACCCCCTAGCAGCCTCTGCACCATGTGCTCCTGCCCTGGACAGCTGTCTTTCCTTCCCAGAGTGCACCATGCTCCCTGCCCTGCCTTTCCTCTGCCCCGATGCCCTTGCTCTCCTGGAGCCCTCATGCTCCATCCAGCTTCCGTGCTCAGCTCACATGCTGCTTCTCTGGGAAGCTTCACAAGCTCCCGGGTGAGTCAGGAGAGGTGTAGCAACAAGTATGAGAAAGACAGACCAGGAAGCCGGTCTCAGCCAGCCCTTAGAAGATGAGTACTTATGTCAACTTTCTGAACCTTGCTTGTCCCCTTCTATGAAATACACACACTTGCATTGCAGGGCTGTCTTGAAGATTACATACAATGGTGAAGATAAAATCCCGGCACAGAGAAGGACAGCACTCAATGAATGGTGCATGGACAGGACTCCGTGAATGCTATTCCCACCCTCCGCCTTTTAGTCACACCTTTGAATGGCATGAACTTAAAATCTCATGCTTAGATGGACCATGGTTCCTATTATGGAAATCATTCACATTTGTAATTATTATCAATTGACCAGGCACCGTGGGCTCACACCTATAATCCCAGCACTCCAGGAGGCTGAGGCGGGTGGATTGCTTGAGCTTAGGAGTTCAAGACCAGCGTGAGCAAGAGTGAGACAAGGTCTCACTATTACCCTCACAGGGTCTTTCTATTTACTAAAAATAGAAAAACTAGCTGTGTGTGGTAGGGGGTGCCTGTAGTCCCAGCTACTAGGAAAGCTGAGGCAGGAGGATGGCTTGAACCCAAAGAGGTTGAGGTTGCTGTGAGCTATGATGATGAATTCAACCCCAGGGTGACAGAGAGAGACTGTCTAAAAAAAAAAAAAAAAAAAAATATATATATATATATATATATATATATATATTACGATTATAAATCAAAGCTTACTAAAGATTATCCAATTACTTACAAAAATGTTTCATTTAAGGTATAACCATAAAATTATTAGGATCTTTTATTTGAAATGTGTGCATGCAATATTTTCAAAGACCCTGATCAAAAGCCTCAGCACTGTGTGACAGTCTATTGATTCTACACCGATGTCATGTTATATTCCTAGCAATCACATCTGCTCTTTTACCTGCTTTACAAACTCAGAGGTAGAGCAAGAGGTACACAGCAAATTGAAAGCAAAGATTTTCAGAGGACAATACGTTACGAAAGCAGTAATTACCATATTTAATAACACTCTTCATCTCTCCAAGTTTTGGCCCACGTCTGCATTCATTACTGCTCACAACTTCCCCGTGGCAGTGGTGTCCCAACTTCCAGGACTGTGTGCACAAGTCCTTTAATATCGGTGTAGCAGAGTGATGCTGGGTATGTTTTTTGTTTATTTGTTTTATTTTGTTTTGAATAGGAGGTTAGGAATATGGAATACTCCTAAACAGGCCAGACATTTTCATGCCTTTCCAAATAGTAGTTGTTTCATGTATTTATATACATATTTTTTGGGGAGAGGGTGTCAAGTTTTCAGTTTTGAGAAATTTGAAAATTATCTGTGCCTTATTCAGTCACTTACTCACTTACACTTATTTATAAAAATAATAGTTAAAAACACAAACTCTACCTAATGTCCACAGTGTGAGGGTGTCAGCAGCCCCCTGGGTGAAGGGCTCAGATACAACTTGAACTTTACCTTGGAAATGGTATCATCTGTATCCTCATATTAATCTGATAAAAAACAAACAAAAGGCACAAACTCTTGAGTGGGAAGCCTGGGTTCAAACTCTACCGGTTACTATGAGGCCTTGGGTGTCTTGCTCTGCCTTATGGACTAATGTGTGTATCCTGCCCCCCAATTCATATGCTAAGGCCTCAGGTGACAATGAGACAGGATTAGGAGGTGGGACCTTGAGGAAGGGATTGGGCTCAGAGGAGGTCATGAGGGCAAGGACCCCATGATGGGATGTTCATGGCATAAGAAGAACAAGGGACTAGAGCTTTCTCTCTCTGTAACAGGTGAAAACACGGCAAGAAGGCAGCTGTCTGAGTCAAAAAGAAGCCCTCCCCAGAAACAGCTCTGCCACCCTGGTCTTGGACTTCCTGCCTTCAGAACTATGAGAAATAAATGTTTGTTGTTTAAGCCACCCAATCTCTGGTATTTCATTACAGCAGTCTTAGCTGACTAGGGCACTGTATCTAAGGTTTAGCTTCCCCACCTTACAGAAGGGGATAAAAATACCACCTGCATCACAGGGCTGCAAAGAGCAGTGCCTGGCACGTGATTACTGCTCCTAATTACTAGGAACTGTTGTTGTTAACTGTTATTTCAGGTCCAGGCACTGAGATGTAATAATGGATAAAGATGCTCAAAAAATACTAAGTGGGTGAGTAATGTAAATCTTACTGGAGAGAAGCCATAAATATAGACTTTGGGAAACCCAGGTGGTTTTCATGAATGGCTGATGTCAGAGAACAGCAATTTTTAAACATTCATATGATGAAGCCTCAATGACTCATCTTGCCTGAATGCAGAAAGAAACAGAAAAATAAAATTATCTGCCCAGGATCACAAAAGACAAACCAATGAAATTAAACCAAGTACTGATAGCTTTGTACACAAACGTTACTTTTACAACTTGACTATGGTATGAATCCCTTAAAAAGAAAAAGCTTATGAACCTTATTTAATTGTTACCCAAACACACTGACTCTCTAATGAGGTTATGTTTGGAAATATATAGATCAACAATTAAACAATTTAAAACCGTAAGAAAATCTTAAAATCTTCAGCCAAATTTTATCACAAAGTTGAGAGAAATGTGATGTAAACATTAGGGGCAGGCAGACTGTGAACTGGATTGCTGTGCTGTGCTACCCTCCATATGTAAGCACAGCACGAACCAGTGCTCTAAGTTCTCACACTGCTAAAATACTTGAGAGAGCCTCCTTCAATATTTACATCTGCCTCCAAGAACATAAGTCTCAATTTTAAATACTGATATTTTCTTTTTGAGTTCTTACAAATGTGTGTTCTGTGAAAAGGGGGATTTAGAAAGCATTACAAGCTAACGCTGTGGGGGAACTATTAAGGAAGGTGTTTAAAAAGTGAATGCAAGTAATTGATACCAATAAAAATAGCACAGAGGACTCACAGAGGCTGCAGTAACGAAATCAATCACTTCTCGCAATTGAGAAAAGGGCAATGTGTGCATTTCACTGTGATTCCTCTTTTATTTTCCCAGAGATTATGACATGTTAGGAAGAACTGTGAATACTTACAAAGGGAATTAGTATTAAGTAACGTCTTTTCCAATATCCCATAGTAATATTGTAATACTGTCTCCACTGTGAAGGAAATTAAGAGTTGGTTCCTTTAACTAATAAAAACAGGACCACTGATGAGAGAATAGAAAAGCCAGAGAGAATGGTAAAGCCATTTTTCAAAATACTGTAATGAGAAGCTGCTGTTACTAGTTGGGAATCCCAAAACCACAACCAGAGCAAACCACACACAATCTCTGTCACACACACACACACACACCCCAACCCCTCTCTCTCTATCAAAAGTAATGATGGATAAAGGTGAATATTAGCTGTTATTTGAAAGTTCTTCAGCACACAAGTATTATGTTACCTTAGATTTTGCTTTATTTGAATAGTGAATTAAATTTAATAATTCTCCTTGTTGTGAGCTTTGGTTTTGGCAAAAACAGAAAAGTGCAAGGTCAAGTGTATGCCCTTTGACCCACTAACTCAGGCTCTCTCAGCAGTAGCTCCCCAGGGTCACAGACAGAATAGTCTTTTATCACCTGCTGTTCTTCGCAACAGGCTTCCTATCTGGAGGAAATGAATCCCAAAGTGTTACCAGATAGACACCATGCTTTAATATACCTACATTGATTACTTTCTTGAGGTTGTAATAAATGACCACAGATTTAGTGGCTTAACCAATATGAATTCATTATTTTACTATTTTAGGAGAGAGGTTCAACACAGGTCTCAGCGGGTTAAAATCATGGTGTCAGCAGGACCACATTGCTCCTGCCTTCTTCCACTTTTAATTATTTCACCGTTATGCTGGTTCCACTCGGACAATCCGAGATAACCTCCCCGTCTCACAGCCAGCAGCCAGCGGCTTTACTCCCACCTGTGACTTTACTTTCCCTCCGCCATGCGCATCAGTCTGCTCTGGGTACCACAACAAAAGCACCACAGACTGGTGGCATAAGCAACAGAAATTTATTTTCTCACAATTCTGGAAGCTGGTGAAGTCCAAAATCGAAGTGCCATCTGGTGAGGCCCCTCTTCCTAGTTTGCGGACTTGTGCACAGTCATTGCCCTCTCACAGCTGTCCCCTATGTGCACACGTGGAGAGCGAGCGTGAGCTCTGCGGTCTCTCCCTCTTCTAAGGACATCAGTCCCATGGGATTAGGGCCTACCCTTGCAAGCTTATTTAACCTCAGTTACCTCCCTAAAGTCCCTGTCTGCAAATACAGTCACATTGAGGGCTAGGGCTTCAATGTACGAATTGGGCAGGAGGTGGCAGGGACACAATGCTGACTATTCACAAGTTCTGGGGACACGGACATGGACCTCTTTGGCAGAGCCATTGTTCTGACTGTCGCTATGGTGTACTTTGGATTGCAGACACATGCTGGTGATTCGTCTCTGAGCTTAAAGGAGGAAGCAATCCTGAGTCTGAGCCCAGACAGGGCGAGAAGGAAAAGGACAGTACTGTGTAGGACTACCACTCTTTGGCCTTTTTACCCAAAGTGGTTATAATAGAAGCTTGGAGGACTTCAGAGAACCAGCCTCACTCTCTGGCACTGGTCTGGGGAGATCACTAGTAGCAGTGATCGGCATAGGGTGGGGCCCTCCAACCTGCTGGGCTTTGCTAGTCACAACACTGTGGCAACTCACAGGGCCTGGACATCATTCTTAAATGGTTAAAGGCACGTGCTGAGCAGGTCCTGGCCAGAGCCTGTGGGTCAAGTACTCTATGCTGGGTTTTAAATTTTGCATTTCAAAATCGCATCCTGCACTATTGTTTATAAAGGAGCATGTCTCAGAAAAATCCAGACAGAAGCTGACTTCCAGAGCAGGAAAAACCGCCCATCTTTCTATTCTCTTTTTATCATTCATGGAGGTCACTGGGTTAATCGACCTCATTACTCATCATTTGTCTGGCGGATCACACAAGAATGTGGCCATCTTGATAAAAAGCCTCAATGTTTTTCAAAGGAAATAATTAGTCCTGCCAGTAAGAGACTTGCAGATTCCAAGCCTAAAAAGAGACACAGTGTCTCAAATACTGAAAGTACTCAAAATACTCACCAGCTGCCGTCCACTTCTCTACCCTGCCACTCTCCCCCTGGCCAAAAGCTTGCCAGTACATTTCTACCAGGAATTAGTTACCATTCCCATGTCACCCAAAGGATCAAATGCAGAAAGTATAAAATAATGGAGATAAAGATGATAAAGAAATACTTACTTTTGTCCTCCTCTCACCCTTTGAAGACAGACAGACATACAAATGTCAAATGAAAGAACAAATTAGCAAGCTGCACTGATATTAATAAAATTGTGTATGTTGTTCTCTTTATGTTGGCTTCTAAAGGAAAAATCCGTACATTAGTTGAGATCTGGTCTCAGCCACATCCTGAACACAATGTCCATGCGTCAAGAGGAGATGTGAAGCCCCCAGCTGGGAAGAAGGGAAGTCTGTGCCCATGAAGACTCTGCTCACCAGCCGTAGTATTATTCCTCAAGGAAACCTGAGCGAACTTCATAGTCACATGGCAGGCTTCAGACGTGGCAGTACAAACAATATCTACTTGTCCTCCTGGCATAAAACATTTCTAATTTTTTCCTTTCCACTTGCTGTCTTTACTCCCTCCAAACATGCATGGTCTTATACCCTGGGATAAACAAATGTGGGGCATCAGCTCTGTGCCAGGGCTGTTTAAGGCAACAGAAAAAACAAAGGCACCAAGAACTAACATAAGGTAAATTACACGTAATGAGGGAGCCAGAGAAACAACTGTTAAACAGATAAACAAGATTTTACTAGACACTCATCAGTGTTAAAAAAACAAAAAAAAACAAAAAACCAAGGTAATGTGTTGAAAACCCAAGAATGGGAATGGGCCTGGCAGTGTTCTGGGAAGTGCTGTGTGAGGAGATAGTGCCCATCTATGTCACAAATGGTAAGGCACTGAGCGTGCAAGGTAGAGAAGTGTTTCAGCAGAGGGAGTGGGCAGTGCAAAGGGCCTGAGGCAGAGACGAGACTGAGGCGGTCAGGGAACCAGCAGGAAATAGACGTGGCTGCAACAAACCGAGCTGGGCAAGAATGGAACCAAGTAAGGTTGGAAAGATAGATGAGCCAGACTGCAGAGGGTTTTGAAGGGCTTGTCAAGAAATAGCCCATTTTATCCTTAGTGTGAACGTTAAGCAGAAGGGACTCGGCTCTGATCTCCATCCCCCCGGTTCACTGCTGGCATCTGTGCGCGCATCTGCATCCCGCTCGCGACTTCCTCACCACGGGCCCCACTTCAGCCCCTGGATAACATATTCCTTTTCCTGTACCGTTCCGGAACCTCTGTCTGAAAGGGCACTTCCCTGGGGACACGCCCCTGACACCCTGCCCTAGTCAGTCACTCACATTCTCACGGAGGCCCTGCTGAGCCCCGCACTTCACGGGGTCCCTGGAGCTCACGGTACGCAGACCCCGTCCTGCCTTCCTTGAAGCCGGAGTCTGACCGTCTAGCAGGCCGCACGCTGCAGTCTGAGATCTCTGACCGCGGGGACAGACGCGGGCACGTGGGGATCCGCGGGAGCAGCGCGCTCAGCCCGAGACCTGCACTGCCCCCGAGCTCTGCACCGCTCCCGAGCCCTGCACCGCTCCCGAGACCTCTGCACTGCTCCCGAGACCTGAGCACCGCTCGCGAGCCCTGTGCACCGCTCCGGAGACCTGTGCAGCGCTTCCGAGACCTGCACCGCTCCCGAGACCTCTGCACCGCTCGCGAGACCTGAGCACCGCTCGCGAGCCCTGTGCCCCGCTCCAGAGGACTGGGCCGCGCTCCCTGGTCCCGGGCACCGCTCGCGAGAGGTGCTCCGCTCCCGAGCCCTGCGCGG
>CAUYRH010102875.1:0-13765 GCA_963574655.1 Perodicticus potto | reverse complement strand
GGTCATCTTTTGGATTGCTGCTTGAAATTCTAATTCCATCTTTTCCTCCACTGCACTGATCTTAATTGCTATCCAGACTCTGAATTCAACTTCTGACATCAGCCATTTGCTTATGCAAGGGGTCTTGTGCTGTATCTACCTTGTTTTTCCTTGGCGGAGTTGATCTACTTTGATTATTCATATTGCCAGAGTTTTTCTGTTGATTCCGCCTCATGATTATTTTTCACTGTTGCCTATGACCGTCCTCAGAGTTTGGGAGGTGTCTCTCCCAGATCAGACCCTGGCAGAATCACTCTGTTGTTACTGGATCTTTGTAGGGAGTGACCCTATGTCTCTAATGATTTCTCAAACCCCACAGGGTGGAGGGCTTAAATCCTCAGCCTGCTTAGAAGACACTTTAAATTGCTAACTTGGGCTAAGCAGAAGCTTTCCCAGAAAAGCACTTGTGGCTGGGATCATTCCTTAAGTGGCTATCCACTTACCCAGTGTGCCAAAACTGGTCTCACCTTATGCCCGAGGGCTAAGGCTACAAGGCGTCTCAGTCTCTGCCTTTAAGCTGCTCAGTCACTAGATTACTCGCTCCCACCCAATGTTAGTTATGCGCCCCTGAGGGTGGAGCTTGCCAGGGCATTTCTCCCACGATGGCTCCACACAGCCCACAACCAAACACTGGTAGCTTCGTCTGGCTCGGTGGCCCAGTCTGGGGCCCCAGACAACACTCAAAGACCCCTATACTCTTGCCCAAGTTCTCCCAAGGCAGTTCAACCGAGTGCCAAGTCCAAAAGAAACCCAAACAGCTCACAGGCAAGGCCTTTCTGGCCTGCAGTCCCACTGTTGCCCCACCCACAGCCACCGACAGGATCAGACTGAACGAACAGACGCAACCACTTGCCCAGTCTCCACTGCTTTTGCCTTCCTCAGGGTGTCCAGAAGTCTCACGCTGTCTCCCCGTGTCCCCAGAGGGAAGTTTCTGGGCAGATCCCGCCTGCCAGAGATGCCTGAAGTCCTCTCTCCCCAGTCTCACCGTGCCCACTTCTGCTTTTATTTTTTAGACAGAGTCTCACTCTCGGTAGAGTGCCATGGCGTCAGCCCAGCTCATAGCAATCTCAGAGTCCTGGGCTCAAGTAATCCTCCTGACTCAGCCTCCCCAGTAACTGGAACTTCAGGTGCCCACAACTACACCCAGATAATTGTTCTATTTGTAATAGAGATGGAGTCTCGCTCTTGGTCAGGCTGGTCTTGAACTCTGGAGCTAAAGGGATCTTCCATCCTCAGCTTCCCACAGTGCTAGGATTGCAGGTGTGAGCCATCGTGCCTGGCCAGAGTTTGAGCTGCAGTGTTTCCTAAAAGTTCAGGGTAAATGTCCTTAGCAGCAGAAAGGACCAACTCTTCCCCAGTAGCAAAGGGCTTCCTGGCTTTAGCAGTGCAGTTGGCCCTAAAGAATGACACTCTCAGTGCAGACACACTGATGGAGCAGTGGCTTCCAAGAATTACATCTGGGCCTCACATTCATGTTTTTGGGAAACTCCAAAGCCTTGTGTTTTCAGGCAGAGTGCTTGGTCTTCAGGTGATGAAGCAGTTTTGAAGGTTTCATAACTTTGATGGACAGCTGGTCTCCACAAATTGTACAAAGCAGGCTTGGAGATGTGAATCCCCTGTCATGATGAACCCACACTTTAAGTAGATCTCTGTATTTTCTTTGAAGTGCAGCTTTCTTTTGTTGGTGGTCTTAGAGTTGTCTGCTGTCTCACCATTGGATCTTTCCCCCTTTTCAAAGAAACTCTCTAGCAACATTTGTTTTCTTCTCATTTTTGCTGGGATCAGCTGAACAAAACTGGCTGAGACAAGTGGGCAGAGTGAGGAGGAGGCACAGACAAAAGTGGTAACTAAAGCAATAGGTAGGTCACAATCAGACTAAGATAAGTGTCAGATTCGGACTTAAATCCTCCACCAGAGGCAGCCTGGTTGTCACTCGCCCCTCACTGAAAGCATTTTGACGTGAGTCTGCAAGCCAGTGATTTATTATAGTCATGCTGTCTGACCTCTCTGCTCAAAGGCAATCTGTATTTGCAGACACTCCCACTGCCAGCATCACCACCCAGCTCCTCCTCAGATCATCAGGCACTAGATTCTCCTAAGGAGGTGCAACCTAGATCCCTCCAATGCACAGTCTACAGGAGGACTCGTGCTCCCATGAGACTAATCCCTCCACTGATCTGACAGGGGCGGGGTTCAGGCAGCCATGGGAGTGGTGGGGACAAGCTGGATCTAACACTGTAACTGGATCTGAGCCTCAGTATAACCCCATCACGGAAAGGCTGAAGTCCACTGAGGGAGAAAACAGCCTATATTCAAGACCTAACCAGCATGTACCAACAGAAGGCAGGAGGGTAGGAGCAAGATTGTATCCTCAGGATTCCGGATTAGGGAGGGTGGAACATAAAGTTGGACAAGGAAGAGTTTATTAATATGGGAGCACTCAACCATTACCAGGACTTAGTCCTCTGGCAGACAGTCCTGAGAGATGGCCCTAAGACAGAGATGGGAAGTCTGTTCAGAGTCATGGCCCATGCTAAGGGAAAGACATTTGCAGGGCTGGGCAGCTCCTAGACAACTGCCTGTGGAACAGCAGAGAGCAGTTTCCAGGACAACAAGAAATGTGCAAGTCAGAGGAGAACCAGCCCCATTGAGCTCAGAGAGGGCCGTTCCCCGGCCAGGGCTTGTGGTCCTGAGATAAGATAAGCACGACGGTGCTTCCTGGTAACAGTGGGGAGGACATGATGGGAGGTGAACTAAGAGAAGCAGCAAGGCAGGAGCTTAGTGTAGTGAGTGCCACAGTTCAGGAGACACAGACAGAACATCTAGTTTTCATGGAGATGTTTGCATTTGAACAAGTGAACGTCTGGAAACCTAGTGCACCCTAGAGGATGACGGTGACAATTAAAAACTCAGCCAAGTAGTCATCCCAGTTGCACCTGCCATTAGAGAGTTGGTAGCATTGCTAGAGCAGATTGACGAAGCCTCAGATATATTGTACACGGCCACCGATCCAGTAAATGCACTCTTTTCTCATCTTATCAGAGGGAAGGCCAGGGACTGCTCAGGTTGACTTGAGACAGACAATAGCATTTATGGATAATCCTGCCTTTGAAGTAATGTTTACTCTCCCATTCCCTGACCAAAAGGCCTGGGATATATATTTTTTATAATAATATTATATGAATTATATTACATCATATATATTTATATAAATTATATGTTAATATCATTATGTTAATTTATAATATTTTATAATATATTTAATATGTAAATTATATTTGATATAGATATCTAAACTCACATTGTTATACTATACCAATTATGTCATCTTAGTTAGATTAGACCAAGAAGTGGGAGGTAGATGGGAGATCTCTGTGAGACACGTACATTCCAGAAAGCTGGAGACGACCCTAATGGCAATTCAGAAACCCGCAATATCAGTGAGTATTTGGGAGGCACAGGGAGCTGGGAAATGCCAGAACTTCCTGTCCAAAGTAAATGACAAATCACTGCCTCAGACCCCAGCCACCAGGGAAGAGGAAGCACTAAGCTTCTAGTGAGCCTCTCTGGGTTGTGGAGACAGCATATTCTCCAATCAGGGATACTGCTATGACTCAAATACCAGGAGTCATGAAAGGTTGTCATCTTTTAGTAAAGTAAGAGCAGAAAAATGGTTCTATAGAAGTTCTGAGTTACAATGCAGGTGGCCCTGCTCATTGAGAGGGACAGAGAGAGCCATACAACCAAGTGGGAGAGGAAAAAGTGCGGTGTTGGGTTCATCCACGGATCAGCCCGTTCTGTGTCTGGGCCAGAAGTGAACTCCATAACAGGCTCGCCTGCGTGATGCTGACATAGAGCAGTGATGGAGATGGTCCTGACGGGGACAGTGTGGGGCAGCATCTGCAGTCACCCTGGTCACTGCACCATCCACTTTGCATGGAAAAACAAGGAGTCCAGGTCAGAATGTGTAGGGTCTGATGAGTGTAACTGACTTGATTGTTCACTGTGGAATCTAAAGGAGAAAGATTGGAAGGTCAGGAACTGGGAGGTCTAAGAGCAAGGAACATGGATGGATTAACACAGATGGGTGTGACATGTGGAGACCTTCACATCACATGACGTCACTCACGAGAAGCGTTTACCACAGAGAAGTTCCCAAACAACGAAAACATGAAGGATGACCCACAGACACAGAATGGAGAGTAGCGTGGTGGTTGCCTAGCAGCAGGAGGGGCTGGGGAAATGAAGATATTACGGTTGAAGGGCAAGAACTCCCGATTAGAAAGTGGGCGAGTTGCGGGGATCTGGTGGAAGCATAGGGGCTGTGTTAACAGCATGACATCACATGTGGGGAATTTGCTAAGAGAGACCTTGGGGCTCTCACCAAAATAAATTCTTTAAAGTAACTATGTGAGCTGACGAATGTGTTAATTTGCTTCCCTGTGATAACCATTTCACAGTGTATATGTCTATCAAATCATCCATGGCACGTTTTACAGATACACAGTTTCATTTGTCAATTATACCTCAATAGAGCTGAGAGTGGCGATGGGAGGATTTGGCCGGCTGAGGTCAGCCTGGCTCCCAGCAGCCCAGCGCTCACTGATGAGGAAGGGGTGGTGTGACGGAAGGAACATTTGTCTGCTCGGGGCCCTGAGCCCCAGCCCTGCCTCACCAAAGCCTATCTAGCCACTTCCATTGTCAAATGTCCAAACTGCCAGTAATGGACACCACCAAGTCCTCTTCATAGGAGACATCTCACGAAGCTCACTTCCAAGGGCCAATTGCAGATACTTGATCTTTTCTACTTTTCGAGGGGCCAGTAACTTATCCTGCACAGAGCCAGGGTGCATTCTAAGTATGGGCTTCCCTCTCTTCCTCAAAGAGCACCATTACCAGAGGCGTGCAGTGTTCAACCCCCAGCATGGGATCACACATAATATTCCATGGACCTACAGAATACTCTAGAGCAGCCGTTCTTAACCTGTGGGTTGCAACCCCTTTGGGGTATCCTGTAGATCAAATATTTACCTTACGATTCATAACAGTAGCATAATTACAGTTATGAAGTAGCAAAGAAAATAATTTTATGGTTGGGGGTCACCACAACATGAGGAATGGTATTAAAGGGTCACGGCTTTAGGAGGCATTAGGAAGGTTGAGAACCACTGCTCTAGAATCTAGAGCATGGGTGTCCAACCTTTATTTTCCTACCAAACACTGGAACAGTGAGAGTGTCGTTTTGGGCCACACATTAAATGCACAAACGCAGAGGAAAGTGGATTAGGAAAAAAAAAAAAAAGGCATTCATGCATATTTTATAGTATCCGATACTACAAAAATGTCCTTATAAAATCAGCATGTGGCCACAGGTTGGACAGCCGGTCTAGAGCAAGGGCAAGGTGGCAGTGGGCACATAGCCATGGATCCACTGGGTACCTCCACAAGCTACTCAGCCCAACTGGCCTGATAGACGACAGAGGGGGGCATCAGGAAGACCCAGCAATGTGGCCTCATCCTGGGACAGGGCATACCCTGTGTGTGACTTAACCAGCGCTTGGGAGGAAGCACTCCATCCTCTGCATTTGGAATGCCTGCATGTAAGATCTAAGGAGAACAGTCTGAAGTGGTCTTATTCCCCTTTCTCCCACTGACGGGAAATCTGTGCTTCTCACACCTGCAGGGTATAGGCCCTGACGCCTAAAGGGAAGGGTTTTCCGCACCGGACATTATGCTGCCCGTAAAGTTGGACATGAAGTTGTTACCTGATCAACACAGACTCCACGTACCATGAGACAAAAAGCAAAGCAAGACATTACCAGGCTCATCAGTTCAATTCACCTTGGTGACCAGGAGTCAGGAAAACTGCTGTCAGAGCCTGGAGCAGGGAAGAGTGTTACCCAGCTGGGCCTCTCTGGACCTTCCCCAGCTGCTGCTGGTGATGAATGGATCAGTAGCCATGGACTAAGAAGGGCCTGGCTACCATGAAATCAGGCCTCTAAGAGGCCAGATTCTGGGTCAGCCGCCACAAGGTAAGCTACCTAGACCAGCACTTGTGTCAACCAAGGGAATTTAAAGAGATGGAGGCAGATGGAGATAAGTATCAGTGAAGCCACAAACTAGCTTCAGCAGCCATGGCTGCCGCTCACACCGCCAACGTGCACCTCTGAGGCTTCCCAGGGAGAGCTCCCCATCACAGGTGTGAAGGAACTGCCCAGAAGGTGGGCCCAGCGATGCCACCGTGGCCTCTGTTGAATATTAACGTGCACCGTGCACGCCTCTCTGCTCTCAGCTGCTGAACTTTCCTTCAAATGAAGTCAGTTGCCTTATTCAAGCCCATGCTCCCTCCCTGCAACACGTCCTTATCCAATGACGAGTTGCTGCTGGAATGTACAGGACCACCCCGCTGCTGTGACTTAAGACAACACTGAAGGCCGGTTCCGCGCCTGAGTGCTCGCTCCAGAAAACAGGCTGAGATCTCTGCTGTGACCCCATCACGGTACAATTTCCTTTCCCGCCATGGGTGTGGATTCCAAGAGTAACCCTGACAAATGCCCTGCCTTCTCCTCAGGGACCTCTGCCCCACCACAGGGGTAGCTGTTATGATTATTATTTTTACTGGGCACTTAACATACAAGGCCAGACAATTCAGTTGGTGAACTTAGCCTGAGGAAAGTGCTAAGACCTCACTGCTGCATAGCACTACGGTCACTTTCTAGTACTCCCCTGGGCCAACTGGTGACTGTAGTGACATTCAGCAATGAGGTGCATAGCACTTTGTTAGAATGAGTTCACAAACTTAATTGTTAGACTTCGTATGACAACAGCTCTGATGGCCATTCCAGAAAAAGAATTCCAAAATTGCTTTGAAGGGTGGACTAGGGGCCGGCAGTGGGGCAAATCTCCCCAAGGGGAGGACCCCCCAAGGTGACGCAGTGACATTTAGCAAGGGTGTACGTAGCATGTTTTCTAGCATGAACTGATGAACTTAATTGTCTGATGTCATGTGTTCATTTAATTCTACCTCAAAAAAAATTAACTGTAAAGTTAATATTATAGTAAGCTCATTACAGTTGAGGAGACCGAGACTTAGAGAAAGGAAATACCTTTCCTGTTACCATAAATCCTGTATCCGGTGGGGACAAGATTTGAACTAGGTCAGCCAATTTCTCAAGCCCCTGAATTTTTATGAGTGGCAGAGTATTGTTATTGGAGGTAACGGCATGAATAAGCGTGTGTGCATGTATGTGTATGTACATACCAGTACATACATGACGTGTACTGAGCATTTCATGAAGGGCAGCAGGGAATAGTGGCTGGAGCTTGGAGGCGTGAGAGAAGGTAGGAAGAGTCACATCAGAGAAAGAGAGAAGGGTGCAACTGGAATAAGCCACGAAGGCCACAACCAGCATGGATTTACCCCCAAATTGAACCGGTTTTGTAGAATTCTCCACTATTCTCCTCTCAAAGAAAGAAAAATAGTAAGGCTTTTTGACAAGGCAAAAGCTGATGGAAAAGTTACATTTGCCCCTTAACTCTGTTATGTCTTTGCCAGGTATGAGAAATGGCAGGGCATGGAGGGAGATGGGTATAGCAACAGCAGAGAAAGAAACCCAAAACCCTCCTCTCCGGGGGCACATGGGGTTGGGGTGCAGGGTGTGGAGTGCTCCACCCCTCCTTCTGTGTTTACTCAGCCCTGGGGCTGAGGTTTGCCGTGGAGTTGTGACCTTTATAAGGGGTTTGCTTAATGACAGAATTATTCAGCTGCATACCTCACCCCAATTAGAAAGAGGCTGTTTAGATTCTAATTGACCTTGACACAAGTCTGCTTAAAGAGATTCCCCAAGAATTATAGAGCTACTTTCAGAGTTTGACTTGGCTGGGAATATGAAATGTAACACGGTTTTTCGAATTTTCTGCACTTACCATGAAACGACCAAGCCACAGGTATCAAACATGCTTTGTTTTTGTGTTATAATCACATTACAAATTGAACATTTCCACATGTGCAAGTTGGCAGACCTGAAACGGATGACCATGGAGACTGTAATTACATATATCAGGCATATATGGCCTATATACTTTTATTCACACAAAAGAGTATTTTGCCCAGTCCCCAGACATCCAAGTGTAGTGTGTTTATAGGATGTAAAACCATCATCCTACGTACAAACCAAAAAAAGGTGTATTTTTAAACAGTTATTGCCAGGTCAGGTGATAAGTCGACATAATATTTGGAAGGTGTAAATACCAGGAAGGGATAGAGATTCCTAAGCTAACCAGGAGGAAATGACTAACAAAAATAGGCTGAAATCAAGAAGAATATAATTCGGGCTAAATATTAGGAGAAGAAAAAATAAGCTTCTGGCTACAATAACTGTTAGGCTATGAAATAATTCTTCAGGGAAGCGGAGATCGCTTCCTTACCCAGGACTTTGGAAATGAGGCGTGTATTCTTGGAGTCTCTTTACAACAAGCAGTTTGCTTGGGGAGAGGAAGGAGATGTTTTCCACTTGTATTTTCTGTGACTTGATATTAAGGGAATGTCTCAAAAATAATCATGTAATTGCCTGTTCAGTGCTCACCAAACTGCCTTTGAGCGGGATCCTGTGTTTACCTTGTAGTGAACGCTACGTCTCCTGTTCCCTCACAGCCAAAAACAATCCCACAGTCACGCGGTCTGCAACAACCAGGAATTATTTTTCTTCACTCCAAACTCAGCTTAGTCCTCAGGGCCATGCAGGGGATCTTTCACTCATTTCTGAGCATCTCCTCCCACCACTGCAATGCAGATTTTCTTAAAAAATGCAACTAGCTACATTGGCCGGGATTGCATGTCTCAGCCCTGTCTGCTCACACTCAGCAGGAACTGTTTTCCAGTTCACAGGGAAAGCCAAAGCCGGGAGCCTGAGCACCATGAACTCCTTCTTCTGCAAACTGACCTGCAGCACTTTCTTTCCCCATCTCCGGGAACCCTCTCCCACCCCAGCTGTGCACGGACCCTGCTGGCTCCATTCACTCCCCTCCTCTCAAGCTCTCAACTACTCTGTCAAAACAAGGCTTTTCTGCCCCAGGTGGGGAAGCTGATTGAAGCACCCCCAATATCAGCAGGCTCAAGGGGGAGGCACAGTCTACAGATGGTGGGGGTAGGCGGCCACAGTGGACACTGGCAGAGACGCACATGTGGACACAGTGTGGAGGGTAGACAGTGACAGAGACACACGTGTGGACACAGTGTGGACAGTGCAGAGACGCACGTGTGGACACAGTGTGGACAGTGGACAGTGGCAGAGATGCACGTGTGGACACAGTGTGGACAGTGGACAGTGGCAGAGATGCACGTGTGGACACAGTGTGGACAGTGGACCCTGGCAGAGACGCACGTGTGGACACAGTGTGGACTTACGGCCTGGTGTCCACACATGTGTATCTTTACAGAGCCCTTCACGGCATGAAGGTTACAGGATGGGGAAAAGGGCGAGGGGGCTTCCATGAGCGTACAGAGGCCTGAGGACGGCATCTTCAAGCCACCATATTCCAGAGCAGAACTCGGGAGAAGCCGAGAGCTTGATAATCAGGCCTGTCTGTCCAAGCCGCTGTGAAAGTGCACTGACGGAGGCAGGAGGATGCGCGGCGTGTCCGTAAGGCTCGCGTGCCATTTAAAGCAGTCTGTTGTATTAGTTTTGCTATCGGATGTTAGACATGAAGGAAGTTTACCGCACTGGTGCTCTTGCCACCCGGAGCAGCTGTGATGTGGCTTCCTTATCTACCTCTGTCCTGTAACACTCGGGGCTGAAGTCCGTGATGGGCCTTCCCAGTCCCTCTTCCCACCCCTCCCTCATCAGCACTCAGCTGTCCCGGTCGTCCAGGCCCCCTGCTCCTCGGACACTTCTCCCTTGTCAATTGCGTGTGGCTGCTGTGTTGTCTGTCACGGAAACGGTGGCCTTTCCCAAAATTCTGTCTTTGGACTTATTTTCTTCTCAATGTTCTTCCTCATCATTTATCAAGACACTGATGAGTCTTACGCTAGAACCACTTTCCTACATTCAGACATTTCTTTGTAACTACTCACCAGGCAGCAGTGTCTGGACATCCCACACAGACCTCAGAACCCACATGGCCAAACTGAACTAATTATGCACTCCACACACATTTCTCCTGTACCATTTCTTCTATAAATAGCACTACCAAGCAAAAATCTAAAACATCTTCCTTTATGTCTCATAGCTACTCTGTCACCAAGCACTATTACTATTTTTATAAGCCCACTTGATACTGTCACTCCCTTTCTTTCTGGACAACTGTTTTCCATCTTAAATGCACATTCACCCCTTTTCCTGTGATAACTGGAACATTCTTCAACTCAGCGTTTATCACGTAGTGGGAGGAGAGCCATCAGTGGTTATGGCATACTCTGGTGGGTCATGGCCAACACTTTCTAAAAAATGAAAAGTATAGAATAGAATGGAACTGAATAGAGAATGGAGTGAAGGGTATGAGTTACATTTCACAGCCCTTGAGACTCCGGACTCATTGATACGTATGTATATGCTCAATTATACAGGTTATACACATGACCCAGGCTGCAACTGAAAAATCACTTTTTTATTCTGGGCATGATGACTGTAAAATGATCAAGAACCACTGATTTTATTGCTGTTTCCAGTCTTGACCACTGTAGAACTCTCCCCTGGTGTGGGCATCCATTGTCTAGACCTGATCCCATCCAGGCCCCACTAAGCTCTTCCCTTGATCACCTGCGAGTTCAGTCCATGCTCTTCCTCCCATCTGAGGAATGTGGTCACCTGGCTTCTCCAGCCTCCTCTGCTGTTCCCTCCTGGCTCACACGACTCCATCCAAACTGCACTTCGTGCTCTGTGCTCTTACCCAGATCTTTCCTTCCCCTGGGATTGCTTTGCCACATTGCCGGTCTCATTAGGCCACACCCCATCCTTTCCCACTCATCTTACTGGTGTTTCATAGATCCTGAGACTTCCTCGGTCAGAATTTTGTGCATGTCTGTGGACGGCTTCATGGTAGTCAACAAGGTCTTTGCACTTTTTCCTGTACATGTGCGTGCAGGAACCACAAGCTGCTCCATGGTCTCCCATAATTAACATTTTGATGTATTTCATTCTAGTGTATATGCTTTTATAAAATGTTAACGACAGCCTAAAGACAGTTCTGTTTCAATGTTCTGTTTCAGCATGGCAATGCCACAGCTTCCCAGGCCATCTCATTGTTTCTGTAGCATAGCATTATGATTTTCTTTAGAAAAATACTACTGAGATATTTTTACCAGGAGCATGACATGGCTAGACCTGTGATTTGAAAAATAAATCTGTTAGTGCTACAAAGGGCTGATCAGAGTGTGAACAGACAGGAACCTGAGAAACCAGGTAGAGGTCAACTCAGTCGGCTGCAGGAGAGACAGAGCCAATAGCAGCACAGAGCCAGTGAAGAAAAGAGAGAAGGTGGGGGCCTGGAACAGGTGCCAGAGAACCCTGTGGGGAGGAACCGGCAGGTAAAAAACGCATGTGGCAGATGAGATGGAGGCCAACGTAGCATCAGAGGATATTGAAAACCAAAGTACGGAGGAAACATTAGGGAAGGTGTTTCAGGGAGAATGATGAATTAAGTCTGTGCACTAACAGGTACATTTAAGGAGTGTTCAGCAAGCAGATAACCACTGAAAGATGCAAAGTTTACGAGCTATGAAAAACACATCAATAATATATTATGTAAAGCGCATGTATCAATTTCAGTGGTAAAATCTGCCAAGGGATGAGAGTGGTTTAGGTATGAGATTCATAGGGCAAGCATTACTCTCAGGAAAATGAGAGTTAATAAACAATAAAATGCAATGCATTAATGATCTTTGAATGACATTCATATAGTTATGTATAAAAGATGTTTATCATAATTTTAAACACTTACTTGTAAGCCATGTCCAGTAATTATTACATAACCATTTTGGGAAGATGAGAGGAAAGAGCATGAAGGGATTGTGTAGAATAGTTAAATTTTTATTTTCCACAACCAGAGTCTGAAGATAGTATCCACAGCTGAAACCAATGAATAAGTAACAGTCTATGAGTGCTATTTATAAATGAGTTTTAGACATCTAAAAGGCTTGAAATGATATGCATATTGAAGTGAGAAAGGGAATAAAATAGAAAAACAACAGATTTCAGTATATTTATGATAAAATAAGTAAAACAATTTGTATTTCTAAGACGTGATAATAATTGAATAGCAAACAGATTAAAGGGACCAGCTGTATCTACTTGTATACATACACGTCAGTGTGATTTGAAGCAGTTTGAAAAGGGCACAAATAATTAGTGCCAGTTCAATGAATTATCATGAGGTAAACATATCTATGTAACCATCACCAAGGTTGAGAAATGGAACACAGTTAGCACCTAGAAATTCCTATGCTGTCAGGTCCGGGACTGGCCAGGTCTTGGGACCCGCTTAACTGGGTTCCGGACGCGGACCGCTAAGCTACCTTGCTCAGGAACAATTTGTCTTAGGTGCCCGAGGGCTATCTACTTTAGCAGGGGAGAGAGAGAGTGTTAGAGAGAGTAAAGCAGTCTTAGAATAGATAGATCTTAGTCTTCAGTGGAGCTTGGTGATCTTCAGCAGAGAGACACCATGCTGGCATTCTGCAGGCAGGAGAAGAGACAGAGTCAGAGTAAGCAAGTTCGTGATAGAACTGCCTTCTCCTCCAGTCTAATGTAAGGCTGATCTTGTACCTCTCAATACCACAGGTGCAGAGACTGCCAATTCACCAATGGTCTCATCTCGCACTTGTTAGGAGCCCTAAATCCCTCTCCATGCCCTTTTCATCAAGGTGTTCCATTATTGAGCTATACGCTCACTCCTCCTAGCCATAGGCTATACGGGCTGCTACATTATGCCAGCTGCATCATGAATCTTTCTCTGGTATTCAAATGTAATCACTACCCTAACTGCTATTATTATAGATTACCGTCGCCTATTTTTTAACATATATGGAATAACACTATATATATATTCTTTTGCATTTAAATGCTTTCATTTCAAATTGTGGTTGTGAAATTCATCATGTTTCCTGCAGTTGCAGTCATGAACTGTAGTGATACACAGTATTTTCCTGTATACAAATCCCACAATTCTTCGTGTGTTACTCTGTTCTATTGTTGATACATACTTGGGTTGTTTTTAGCTTAGAGCTGTTATGAACATTGTCGTGAACACGTGTGCATGGATTACGGTGCATATGTGCACACTTCTCTACTGAGTAGCTACATCATCCGGCAGAGCACATCTTCAGTTTCAATCATGTTTAAACTATTTTCCAAAGTGGTTGCACCAGTCTATGCTCCTACCAGCCATGTGTGAAAAAGTCCACTGCGCCTGATCCCATCAGCTCTTGGTATTGTTACCCTTTTTAATCTTTGCAATTCTGGTTACATGTGAAGGAGTATCTCACTGAAGCTTTACTCGGTATTCCTTAATTACTGATGAAGTTGAATATTCCAATATCCTCTTTTGTGAGTGTCTGCTTAAAAACACTCCCATTTCTATCTCTTTCTTTTTTTTTTTTTTTTTTTTTTTTTTTTGAGACAGAGCCTCAAGCTCTCACCCTGGGTAGAGTGCCGTGGCATCACAGCTCACAGCAACCTCCCAACTCCTGGGCTCAAGCGATTCTCCTGCCTCCACCTCCCAAGTAGCTGGGACT